>BJBW01000844.1:816062-827238 GCA_004320125.1 Scolopax mira
GGTCTAGTTGGGGGTGTCCCTGCTGACTGCAGGGGGGGATCGGACTAGATGACCTTAGAAGGTCCCTTCCGGCCCAGATGATTCTATGATATAATATTTTTTTTGTTGTTTTCAAAAGAATGCTTGGTGCAAGAGCTGATCGGGGCCAAGTACTTTCACCACAAAGAAGATACAAGAACAGACAAACTTCCAGACAAGTAAATTGTCTTTTTCGTTAAGAACATAACTTCTTGAGGATGTGCATTTTCAAATTTTGTAACTAGAATATAAAAATCATGCAGTACACACTAGTGATTGAAGATGCAGCAAATTACAACACAGAAATCCTGTCTCCATCCATACTAGCACCCACTTAAGAAGATTAGTTGTTCACACAGCCAGAGGAATGAGACTGACAATCACTGCAGTGCAGTTTGTCACCGAGGCTCTCTTTGTTGTGCTACACATGTAAAAAAATGGCCAAATATTAAAAAAAACAAACTTAATTTGTGCTGAACACATTTGCTGTTCAGTGATGGACCGGGTATGCAAAACCACCATATTGTAACTAGATCTCTTCTTTGTATTAAATATCATGACAACTTCAGTCCTTTGCATTATTTGCTTATTCGAGACTTAATAATTCTCTTAGGATGTCACAAAGAGACACTTCAGTTTCACTAAAATTCCAAATAATCCTTTGCACTACCTTAAATCAATAAAATTGCTTATATAGAAAAAGAACCAAAGTCAGCAACGTATGTATGAGAGTCACTTCCTTTTTCTAATGTGTTTTTAAATAGCTAATACAGGGCAGGTTTTTTATGTAGTTTGGCACACGTAAAAAATATTTAAGCCTTAGGATCCGAATTTTGACTAGCCTCTTTTGGACCTCTGACACAGACCACCTGTCTCTGGTTGCTCTGGATCATATTTCTCCCCAGAAACAAAAGAGGATGCAACAGGACAGGCATTCTCTTGCTGCCCAAGGACTTCAAGGAAAGGTCTCTTGGGTGTCATTCCTGGGGAGGAAAATCTCCTGTCAGCCCCCCGAGCACCTTTCCAAAATTACCAATGCCAAGTGAAGACCCAAGAACAGTGACCAAAGCAACCTCCTTATCTCTCACTCCTCCTCCCTCCTGTAAAGCTTTGTTCTCTAAGCCAGCAAAAACAACTGGTGTAGAAACAGCACTGCTTGACATACCTGATGGTTTCCAGTCACTTTTCCCCCAAAAAAGTGTTCATTTGGGACTCACCGGCTTAAGCAAAAACCACTTAACAGCAGGGATAGTTCAGTGCACCCCAGAATGAGACAAAAGCCTTGTGCATTGCCAGGTGCTCAGAAAAGGCCAGAAGCCTAAAATGGAAGTTGGAACACAAATTCATGTTTGGCTGCTTCAGGAAGCTGGAATTTCTGTTTATAATAGAGTAAGTTTAAGGTGCCCACGAGTCATCTCTGTGCACTACTACCCTCTCTTTCAGCAGGTGAGGCACTGGTAAGTCATTTCAGCACACAAAAAGGGAAGTAAGGAGCACAGCAAGGAAGACAAGCCTTTTGCACCGTACAGCTAATCACTGTAAAGCCCCAACCAGACAGCAGTCTATCAAAGGCAGCCAGCATACACACATTCCCTCCCCAAAAACCAAAACTGCTTAAACAATTTTCAACCTGTTAATAAAGAACAGGAATGTTCTTCGAAAGCAAAGGATGAGTTTGCTCCAGTAGGATATTTATGCTTTGCTACCAAGTTATTGAATGAGCCAAATAGGCTCACTACATCCAATTTGGGCTTCAAATATTCAATATATTCCTGGCACCAATTTTCCTACACACTGAAAGAGCTACTACTCCAGTAGATATTAGTTCCAGTTGTAATTCAAAAGAGTGGTCCATTAAAATGCTGTCATGGTATGATAATAGCGTTTTCAAAAAACTGTAAATCATTTAAAATGCCTACATTCTGTTGAAATTCGGAAGGATTTAACTACTACTCATATTAAGCAGGGCTGGCCAAAACACTGACAGACAAGTTTTTCTATACCCCAAACCAATTATCTTCTCCAGCCGGCGTTAGGAGTTCATTACTAATACGAGGCTTTTTGAACACATGAGATTTAAAAGTGGACACAAGCTAGACACTCCTCAGAGGCACACTGGAAAAAATTGCTGTCCAATTCCTCCCAACATACACTGAAGCACAGTTCTCCATACTCTGTCTACAGCAGCTGCACCATCAGCAAACTATCAATTGCAATAAGCTTCTGCAGTGTGTTTTCAGATTTGGGAGAACAAGGGAAGGGAATGCCAGCTTTTCAGTATCATTCCATTTCAGGGAGAAAGAGTTGACAAGTCCAACACTCCAAGCCTGGAAAGAAAAGGGAAAGTGAGCACCAATGTCTCGCAAGCCATGAATAACTGGAGCAATGGGATATTCCCATGGGCAGGGAGAGCAGATGTGACACACTGGCTTTTTAAACCATTTGCAAACTAACTGTGACTTCAAGAAGCAAGTTTGACACAAACAACTCCAACTTGCACTATCAAGATTATCTGTTCAACGTTTAGCATGATTTTTGTGTTTCAAAACAGACTTATATTTCATTTTAGGCTTCAATATCTTTCTTCCTGCTGCGAAAATATTTCTATCAAAAAATACAGTCTCCAAAACTGCCCTCCAGTTAATAAAGTAAGTCATTGTGCCTCAGGCAAAATGCACTTCCTTTTGGAAAAGGAGAAGTGTGAAGAATAACAGATTAAAACCACTACATTAAAATAGGTAGAAAGCCTGTCAGTATGCTGAAGAGCAGCTTATACCTCACTTAAATTTGCTCCAAGCACTCACAGCAGAGTTATTACTCAGTCCAATGTAAATAACACTATTTTCATACACTTGGGTTTCTTGCATCTAAAACATTAACCAGATTTCAAAGTTGACCAGGAATTAGTGCTTCACAGGTAATTCACAGCAAATTAAAATGGTTTCCCATGAAGTCATCAAGCTTAAATACAGATGACCTAATATAATTGGTGATGTTCACAACACAGACCAGGTGTTGATGTATCTGACTGCCACAGAAGTAAATGAATGTCACAGTAACTAGGATCACTCTGTACCGTATGCTGAGGAACAACTGCTGCTCAAGCTTAGTTTAGGTAGCATTAAACAGGCAGTTTCTCATAGCAGTAACCATTAGTGCAAGCCAGACTCTGACACAAATACATATTTAGAGAGCATCAGCTTTTTCTACCCAGCCATGAGGCACTGGAATCTTAGAGAGGAGCCTCAGCTTATTAGACTGTGCTATAAACATATTTCCAGCAGTCTGGATACTGTACCAAAATAAACAGAGGCATTAAAAGCAGTTCTCCTGTATTTTTAAAGGAGCCCAGAAAAGACAGTCAATTGGGTTTACACCCAATGTGTTTTTTCTAATTATACAAGGAGGTGATCTGAGAACTCCTCACATACTAAGACAAAACAACAGATTTCATGAGCAGGTGAACAAACACCTCCCATAGATACGCATCCTGCGTCCTTGTGTAACATCAACCACACCTGAGCAATTGCTGCTTGCACTCTTTAACGACTTTTTCCTTTTTTATATTGCCTCCATATACATATATATCAAAGACTCCTCTACATCCTCTTTCAGAATATTATCTTATAAACCTGAAGAAACTCTTTTTCCAGTTTTCCTTCATGTTCCTCTAGCAGGCAAACAAGGGAAATCATAGCTGCGAACTGACTGAACAGTTTTCCAATGAGGATAGCAAACTCGGAGATCTGTCCGGATGTAACTGTTGAATTCACATGAAAGCTATTCCCTCAGCAGGGTAATAATTCACGGTTTCTTTCCTATGCTCAGGCACCAGATTTCTTTTATGATCTTAAAGGTTTCAGTGCCTATATTGAACTTGATAGAAATGGGTAATGGATTTAAAAGTTCAGAATGGAAAGAATGGACAGATGAAAAAACATAAATAAGTCTCATTTCTTTAGGAAGCCAGACTAGAAACAGTAAAAATGTTACAAGAAATCCAGAATGTCGTAAGAGATTTCCTCTAGTTTCCTGAATGATACAGTGTTTGTGAAAAAGTAGGTATTTTCAGCAGATATTTATGCAGATAAGGTGAATTTAGCTATCGGCACTAGTCAGGTTTAAAAACATACTGGTGTGTGAAGGTATACCCTGCAGGACTTAAGAGCAATAGGTAATATCTATTTACCTCTGCAAACCTTTGGCACTGAAACAAAGCTTAATAATCATCACTAAACAAGTGTTCAGAACAAGCCAGTCCTTTCTCAGTCCAATGCTTGGTCTTTCTTGCTGTCACAGTGAGCTCACCTCAAACAAGGATCAGCTGTTCCCAGTCAATGTTCAGCCTGTGCCTACACGCACACCATAGGTTCTACAGCCAAGTCTCTCTACTGATACCTAACCCTACCCAGGGTATTCAGATCAGCTGGCCCCAGGCAGTCCCACCAGATCTCTTGGCATAAGGCAAAAAACAGTGCCAAGAAGACATGCTTGTACATCTGCACAAGGAACACAGAAATAATTTACAACTGTTACCAGGATGGTTAACCACGGGGGAAACAGCTAAAATACTACTCTTTAGCATTTGGAAAAAGCCCCAAAAACTAGCAGACCAGGACAAGTACTAGAAGATGGACACATGCCACCTCCATTCTAGCGGGGCAAAACACATTGCTGTCACACCTACTGAGTTTAATGCATAATAGTGTCACCTCTTGACAGGTGTAGTATGAGCAAAGGCAATTAAAATGGAGTGCTTCAGGCTAGGAAAAGAAAAAAATGTGAAGTAGGCTGAAGCTGTAGTATTTCTGCTCTGGAAACTCCATTTTTTGCAGAGCTATTGACCTAGTCACTTTTACTGACATTGACAGAAGATTATTATTCCTCTTTGTCCCCTTCCTGTGTACTCCCCTCTCCAATAATAGGGTATAGCTGCCAAAGTCAACCAAACATATCCTTGGAAAACTGTGGTAAACGTTTCATATTTTGTCCCTCTACTACATGGATGGTAGCATATGCAGTCTCCACATCTTTAAACCTTTTCTTGCCCCCAGAGGAGAGGCAGATATTCTCTGGAAAGTTTGCTCTCAAAAATCTCAGACCTGGAACCAAAACCCAGCATTCAATGGGCATTAAAACCAAAAGAAAACAGCAAGTTTTCTATGAGGTTAGCAAGAGTGATGAGGCTTTTAAACAGCCAATCAGAATTAATGCAGTTGACTTCTGAGGTTAAGTAGCAATATCTGCCAAGCCTTATGAGGGGGACAGTTTACAGCCGGTGGCAGCATTTCCACCAGCAAGCTCACCTTCACCAGCAGCTCACACACAAGGACTGATGCAAGTTGGTGTCGTTTGCTTGAATGAAACTCCCAGCTTTGACTCCAACAACCCCCAGACTGTGACAGAGAAGCTATTGAGTAAGCCATGCAAATGGAAGACACTTGAGTCACATCTGAAGAAGCCACATTAACAAGACTCACAGAATTACAACTGATTTATGAAATTCCTCAGAATTTCCAAGTGAGCCATAACTGCACTCTCACATGAGATAATTTTCCTGAAGAGAGCATTTGCTAAGAGCTACTGAAAAAAAAAGCAGTTCACACGCAGAAAAAATTAACGAATTCCATTTTCCTTTCAACTTGTTTCACTGACCTTGGTGGTGCAGCTGGAGGTGATGAAAGTCAAAAGGGCTTTTTTTTGTTGTTGTCATTACCGTTGTTCTGTCACTGTCTCCTTCTCCTGCATGTAAAGATTCATACCAATGTGGAACCGCTGGAACATCTACAAAGAAATTTTTATTTTTGGGGGGGTTTGGGTTCATGTGCCCAGGCACTGGCAGCAGGGCCGCAGGGGCTGACTCTGTGAGGAGAGGGAACCAGTTCCGGCCAGTTCCTGCAGCCCTGGCACCAGGCACAGCCCAGCCCCACAGCCAGGAAAACACAGCTAAGAAAGGACAAAACCTGCCCAGAGTGAGGAAAAAACTCACTTTTGAGAACAAGCCCTGTGAGCAGTCAGAGTAAAGGAAGGAAGTGCTGCAGGTGCCAGAGCAGGGATTCCTCTGCAGCCATGACGGAGCAAATAGATATCCACGCTGCAGCCTGTGGAAAGGGTGATGCTGGAGGATATCCACGCTGCAGCCTGTGGGGGACCCCATGCTGGAGCAGGTGGGTGTTTCCTGAAGAAACTGGGGCCCAGTTGAAGTGGAGAGCAGCCCACACAGAGCAAACATGTGAGGAAGAAGGCACCACAGAGATGGACTGTTTTGGACTGACCACAACCCCCTGTTTCTTATCCCCTCTGCACTGCTCAGGGGGGCTGGAGGAAGTAGAGGGGTTGGGAATAAAGGAACGAAGCTGAGCTTGTAAAACAAAACACAAAAAAAGGGGGCATGGATGTGAGGTGCTTAGTTTTTGTCCATTTCTCACCATCCAAATCTATTTTGTCTATAAATTAAATTAACTTTCCTCAAGTCTGTTTTGTGCATGATGGTAATTGCTAAGTGTCTCCCAGTCTTTATGTCAACCCACAAGCTTCTCCATCTTATTTTCTCCCCCATCCTGTTGGGTTCTCAAATGGAGGGAGAGCGGCTGCATGGGCATCTGGGAGCAAACCGCAGTCAACCCAGGGCTGGGTAATGGGAATTCACCCATCCAGTGCTACGCAGGACTGGAAGCAGTATGAAATCCTAACAAAGCAAGCCAGCTTTATATTGATGGCCCTACCACCTGGCACTATCTATCTGCATGGAATATTTCCAGAATCTGAGGCCATAAACTGGCAATTCTATAGGAAATGTTACAACACAAAGCATGAACAGAGGCACATTTAAAACTGCTGTCATCTCTAGCTGTGATCTTTCAAGCTTTAAACCTGACATTCACTACCCTTGCAATGCAATGCTGAAGGAATGGCTGGAGTAGTGACAAGTCTCATAAAGGACTGAAGAAGCTTAAAAACAAAAAACCAAAACAAAACAAACAAAAAAAAAAAAGGGAAAAAAGCCCCAAAAAACAGAGAGGAAAAAAAAGGGGAGAAACCAACCAACTTTCACCAAAAGTCAGCCAGCCAGATTTTATTAATCTTGACTGTATCCACAGGATATGCAAAGGCCTATGGACTATTGTACTTCCTTACATAACTGTTGCCAATCACCTTTTTAAATGAGACACCACATGGAAAGCAGTCTTACAGAAAAGGATTTTTTAAAAAAGGGGAAAAAACCGCAACGTGTTGGCTTTAAATTCATCAAGATACTAGATTCTAAGGGAATTCGGGGAAAAGAGATTTGAGAAGGGAAAAAAAGAAAAAAGGGCAAACCCCCCCAATTTGTTTTGAAGACTGCTGTTGACCACAAAATGAACAAAAATAACAGAAAAAAAATATTGCTGTATCTAAGTGCCATGTTGCCATGCTATATGGAAAAGCATCATATGCTGCTATAAAATGTTTTAGCTGATAATTGCTTGTCTTTTTGGCACTCTGCTGACACACTTTTTAAAGTGTTAATTAAAAATAAATAAATCAAAACAACACTACAAATTAGATAGACTTGTGCCCTACAAACAGTCTCTTCTGACCACTAATTTGTGGAGCTGGGGCTCAGCCAATTTCCAGTGAATCTGTGGAGAGTTTCCAGCAAACTGTCATCGCAGCAGGATGCAGATCTTGATAGGGTGATCATACATGGCAAGTGAAGTGATGCTGAACTGTCACTAAGTCTGTTTTATTGTGACTGAATCTTCCTTTAAGGCTCATCCAAAAATGGAGATTGGCAGCTTATTTCCAGATACACATTTATAATGTAATGTACCTAAAACCTTGTAGTACCCACATGCTTTTTGGATTATTGTCACATTGTGGGAGAATGACAAAGAAAACTGGACTAGCCATAGCTATAGAACACAATTAGTTTCAATGATGCTTTTATATCATTCTTTGCTCCAAGGAAAATCTTACAAACAGAAGAGGCCAAACTGGGACTAAAAGACAGAATGTGTATTAAAACCTTACGTTTTCTAACTGAAGAGTTGGCAGAACTTGCATGCCCAGGGGAGTCAATCCCTCATCAGACATGCAGGCATCCACCCATCACGCATGCATAGTATGCTGGTTTGGAGATCTATCACAACATACACAATGGCAGAAGCAGCCCAACAGAAAAGTATTTTTAGGAGATCCAAGAAAAGACACTTTAATATGCCAAGTGGCTATTACACTCAAAATAGCTTTTCCTCATTTCCAAAGCAGTTGAAGACAGAAAAATAAATAAAGCAACTTTGAAAGATGCAAACAAAAGCATAACACATATTCATCACCAAAAAGCAGGATCCAACGCATCACTCTACTCAGCAGGACAATGTGTTCAAAAGGGGACAATGTAACTGGCAAATTACTAGGCATCTCTTTCCCTTTTGACCAGGCACGAACTCTGCTTACTTTTCTGGATCAAGTAAATTCACACTAAGAATACAGAACCTCTTAGTGGGGAAGAAGACAGAAATGTTGGTCAGCCTCTTTGGAGAAGATACAAAATGTGTGTGTTGCAATAAAGACCTTGACCCACTGAGAACGCTTAGTTTCCATACAGAAAAATTGTTGCATCAACCCATAAAAGCCACCCCAGCTCAAGAACACTCTAGGGCCCAAAATTCAGAAACCCTAAATATCCACCAAGGGAAGAATTAAAAAACCCCACCTAGATAGTAAATGGAGAGGCAATAGCTGGCTCAGAAGTGCATTTCTATTTCTATCAGATATGAATTATAAATCAAACACAGCAGGCTAGAGAAGGAATCATTAATTTTTCAGTTCTTGAACCACAGGTATCATGTTTAGCTCTATCCCACTAGCCTTTGTAATGCAATGCAAGAAAAATTATTTGGCAAAAGTAAGTAGCATTGTGGAATGACATACAAATGAAAGTTTAAAGACTACAATGTTCCCATTAAAATTTTAAAAACAGACAATGAAGCTTTAGTATATGTATCTCCATATTCATACATTCATGCAGATTTAAGTTTTAAAGAAACAAAACAGTCTTGCTCCATGACATTGCCTTGCATTTAAGGATGGCCCAACTGACATTAGATAGAAAAGAAACTGTAGACTAAAATGTAGCTTCAGAAGCCCTCTCTGAAAGAATGATCTCCCTTGAGTCCTGGGCTCACAGAGCATGAGCCTGGAGTTGGCACATACACGCAAAACTTCCTAAACACCAATACTCCAGTTGTACAGTGCTTCTCTGCCTCAGTTTCCCTCTTTGAGGAACAGGGATGATAGCACCGATGACCTAATTCACACATTATGCTACTTGAGACCAGAAGGGATGGAGACATCAACACATGGAGTGGCACAATTTTGCTCCAGCTAACTACCAGTGTAAGAAACAGACACAGATAAAATCTTGCACTTAATGCAGAAGAAGGATTAAGCGACTTGCCAGAGAGAATATGGAAAGCTTTTTGCAGGATTAAGAGCTGAGCCCTAATAATAGTCCTATCCACAGAATCATTTTTAAATACAATATACATGCATATACACATCTGAGCACTTTCCCACGTCTGTCTTTTACGGCCTTTCCCTCTGACTGAGTAATGCTGTCTCCTGAGGAACTCCCAAATGGGAATCACACTGAGTCCTACATAAGTGAGGAAGGGTCCTGTGAAGGCTTATGACCACACTCAAAGTTTCCTGCTAGGAAGGGTCCAAATGTGAATCAAAAGATCCCTATGCTATGTTCTACCTAGTCTTCTTCAGTTCAAGCATGAGAGCAGGAAAGCAGATTTTTCCCAACCTGTTCAAAACACTATTTATCAGCATCACCATCAATCAAATTCCGTGTCACATGTAAGACCCCATATCTTATTATCATTGCAATCTATCTGTCAAATGCCACTTTTCTGAAAATACACAAAGGTGACATGACCAGAACTATCCCATTTTGAAGAATCAACCCTTTCAATATTACTGTGTCCACCTGTTCACCTCCACTCTCCCCCAGCTTCTTGACAGCACTGCTCATATAAACAGACTTTTATTTCAAAATTTAACTTTCAAAATGTATATATTGCACAAGATAATGGTATATTCTCAGCAGAGAAGAGCAAAGGTGGACCTTGCAGTTTATTTTCTGATACAGTTCTGTATCTGGACATGGACTAAAAGTTTTTTCCACAATTGGGAAAAAAAGAAAAAAACCAAACCATCAAATTAATGTCCACACCCAGCAAGCCCAGTTATTTTAATCGTGCATTGTCTTTACATTTTGAAATTTCTGAGACAATTAATCCCCATCACTGCAGCAGATGCTACAACTCTTGTACATGAATTAGAAGTTACCTCACCAGAGTCACTGGTTTCATATCTCCTCCTGTCTGACAATGTATGAGGAAGCAGCCATTTTATATACCGCTCCCTACAGAATTATCAAAACTCGGTCATTTATAAAAAAAAGAAATCCAGTGCCTGCTGATGCTTTTATTGTTTTTGCCACAAAGAATTGTTAGCCACTTACACAAAACGTGGTATGTGCAAAGTCAGCCTACTTGTGCAGTGATCAAGTTAAAAACTTGATCAAGTTAAAAACTTGACAGACTAGACAGAGGCTGTCACTTCACCCAATGTTATTTTAGAAAGCACATAGGATGCAATCTCTTTAAAATGCACACAGTATGAAAGCATTACTACACAAGATTGTACTTGGTTCTTTGCAGAGTAATTAGCATCCAGTGTAAATAGAGTTAAACAATATGATGAGAAGTAATGACCCTGTGAATTAGGATACTAAATTATAACCATATTATATAACTGCATATATAACTATATTATCTTCAAACAACATGATGTCCTGTTCACTGTTATCGCTCTACTTGTAGCAGTTTTCACCAGCTTCAGCACACTTCTTAAACAGTTTTAAGCATTTAACTTGGTTCAAGGCCATCTGCAGAAGCTGTAACTGAAGCTGGGCAAGAAACAGAATTGGTTTGGAGGTAGGGCCCAGAATAACATTTCTCATCCAATAAATTCGTGAGAATGGGGAAGTTGTCACCTAGATAGCAGTTAAGAAAGGAGACAAGATTCTTTCACTAGAAATGCACATATACAGGAAAGAGTTCGTGCCTTTGGGGTCTTGCTAACAATTTTTAACCAAGGCAAC
>BJBW01000844.1:827390-928658 GCA_004320125.1 Scolopax mira
CAGGTGGTAAGGCCAGGGTTGCACCAAGGTCTTCAGAGAGAAAGGATAGATGTGAGACTTATGAACCATATAAGGGAGAAATGAGAAGATTATTAAAACAAAACTAACCGAGACTTATTGGTCAAACTCACAGGTTTGACTACATAAAGATGATCTTACAGGCATCCCCAAGCCCTTGTTCCCCCATAGTACCTTGGGAGGTTGGAGAAGAATCAAAGCTAACAGTGTGGTTCCAGGGGGAGGTCTCTGGGCAGATGTTCCCGAGTCTAATGCCAGACACAAACCCTGTGGAGGGAGAGCGCGCCCACCTACACAACTAATGGTTCCTGCTGCTCCGAGCCAAGAAACTCCATAATCAAATGCAGTTTGGGTTCTGGTAAAACACAGGAGGTGGTTCAGCAAGCTGCTGACAGCAGACAAGGGTTAACCACTGGTGCTCGGCGTTATTAGATCATAACACATCTGGAGAGTCCTTCTGCTAGGGCAAACATTAATCTTCAGAGAAAGCTAAACATGAAAAATGAGATCTCACTCCTAAGAAAAAAATTGAAAGGGAGGTTATACACAATGAAAATAATCCACAAATAACTTTTGAAACTGAACTGGCTGAAAAAGGGGGAGAGGAAGTGTTTTTCCATAAGAAAATACCTGCCTCTCCCAGACAACTGGGATCGGAGTAGGCAGAAAAGTTTTAAGCCAAACCTTTCAATTTTGAAGCATTTCTGTGATTAACCCAAGTTTAAATTAAAATGATGCTTGTTTATAGAAATGTCCAAGTTTTCTTACTCCCAGCACTGTACTTAAATTGTGTTGATACAGATATTACATTGGATTATTTCCCTCAAGACATAAAAGAGAGCTAATGTAAATGCCAATTTAGTTTTAAGAATCCTGGGAGGGTAAGACTTTGTCTGACTTTATTTATGAAAGCCTTTATATATTTAAGCAGTTTCAAGTTTGCTTTGTTAGGCTCCAACTTAAAAAGTAATTTGTTCATTTAAGAATATTCTGCAATTAGTTTAGTCTGAGTGCATACAAGGTTTTTTTGTAGCATACTAATGTCAAAGTGGCACATCAAGACCTTACTTCCATGGGAATTACTGAGTAGTCAGCCTCCATGAACGCCTCCCTTCATCAAAAAGTAATTCCATCATTTTATATGTGGCTTGACAAAAAAAAATAATCTGTATTTCATGTATTCCCATCTTCATATTGGCTGTCTTGCTCCATAGAGCTTGTTGTCCTCCTGCACAAAGGGCAGTATTTCCTAATTACATGACTTCACACGATGTTAAAGTACGTAATAAAGCGGTGCATATATATCCTGGAAACAGCTTTTGGTGTTTATATCTAAAATTCAAGAGGTCTTTTTTCTGCACCTGACTCCGCTGTCCTTTGTTACTGGATGATCTCAACACACAGCAGGAGAGAACAGATATTTCATACAGATTTCACATTTGAGGTCCACTAATTCTGCATTTACGCTTTCACAAACAGAAAACCATGGTAACCACTGCAATACCTAAATATGGGTTACTGTACAGTTTATTCCATAATATCCATCCTGACAAAAACAAAGAGTCAAGTACCCACTAGCGTCTGCGTAATAGGTTTAGAGCTCAGAATTTTAGGCACTTCGGACAGCTTTGAAGCAAGTCTAGCTAAATTGCATTAGTAATTGCAGAACAACAGTCAGTGACTAATTAAATCCTCTTTCTGGATACAGATTACTGGCTGCAGATTTATATAGTATAGACTATGCTGTGGTGTACTGATTTGAATTAATTATTGCAATCACCAAGCAAGGATCCACAAACCCGCCTCTCCTACAGTACAATAGGATCTAGGCTAACTACAATTTTCCAGTCTATGGTGTTCTTTGCAAAAGAATAATACAGAATTTCCATTAAAAACTGCAGCATCATGGTTTCAACCCCCCTGCATCTTCCGTTCAATTTCATTAGCAGCTCCCACTGACAAATGATCAACTAAAATAGTAGCTCTGTAACAGTGCAGCCAAATTGAACATTACTCTTGGATTAGTGAGAAAAGTCTTGTATCTACTGGCTCAAATGAGAGGACAGTAAATCAGTGTTCCACTTTTGCACTGGTTACACACAGGTAGCACTGATTCAGCTTTTAAGATCCTTCTCCCCACTCTAGTATGCATCTGTTTTGGGCTTTAAATTAGCTTATACCAATTTATTACAATATTCCAGACATCCTCCAATGCAAGTTAAACAAAACTCATGCTTTCCCTTTGTAAGCCTTGAAAAGTTTCCTCGCAGCTTATGGAATGTATAAAGTAAGAACCGAAAGCCTGCTCCAGGTCATCTTTCACAGGTCCCACACAGATCCCCAAAACACAGGGTCCTACAGCTGACTTCAGCTAAGAAGCACGTAGTAACAGAATAATTTGTTTATACAAAAATGCAAGTGTATAATTAGTAACTGTCACAGGTTATGAACCTCAAAAGTCAGACCTCCAAGGTCACCACGTGTATCTGTCTCTCAATTTAATTTTTGTGCTTTGAACAGTAGCATCCCTTAGTTTACATTATTAACAAACCAATTGAGTTTGCATGTTGTTAACAATTTTGTAGAGGTTGCTTCTATTTATAAAAAGGACACAGGCGTGGCAGACTTGGACAAACATGGATGGTGTTTAAATTAGCATCTTGAAAAGGACCTTAAATAAAAATAGAAAAATTGCTTGTACAAAGGCTGAGAGGCCCACCCTGATCTAATTGAGACACTCTCTCATTCCTGTTTCCATACATCCTTAATCTCTGCCCATAAGGAAAAATAGAAAGGAGGTTGCTACTGGCATAAATCACACTGACTACAGCTGTGGATGGCCCATGTACAGGAATAAATTTCATTGCATTAACTCTTCTGCCTTTAAAACTAGATCTACAGGGAATGTTGAAATGCCACTGCGATGGCTGCGTGCAGATAGCTGCGCGTCCCACAGCTGAAGACGTCTAGCTATTTACTGACATCAACAAAGATGATTCTCCCTTTTCCTCTCCCAAACTACAGAAGAAAAAATATTCCTGTTGATAATAAACATTGAGGCGTTTTTCTGGAGGAATGAATTTTTATAGCTTTCAGAATTTTCCTTTATTGCCATCTTCACTGGTCCCCTTGGAATCAGAGATGATGGAATCAGCTAGTCAAAAGCAGTAAAACTGAACTGTCTTCCAGTGGAAAAAACAAAACAAAACAAAAAAACCACAATCTAAACAAAACAAATTAAAACAACTCCTAAACTTTTCGCACTTCAGTTAAATGGATTCTGCTGTTGAGATTGCCTGTCTTTTTATCTTGGATGACAAGATTGTCTAGATTCTCTTTACAAAAATTATACACCAAGATGAAATTGCCACATCTTAAAAGGACATTTCTTTGTCATAACAAGAATAAATATTTTTCAGAAGCTGACAGGATGACAACTGAGACGACTCAGGTCAGCCTGGCATCCTTTTCTGGATCACAAGTACCGTGGACACAGAAAACCTGCCATTAAAGATGTATTTAAGATGGAAAATGTTACCAGATATCCATATAATTCTGAAACCTCTGCAATACAAAGCTCATATTCTATCACATATTTATTTTAGAGTTATTCCAGTGTGGGATGATATCATTGAGTATGTGTCCTTATGATTTAAGAAGTGCATTCGTCATAAGTGTATCTGAATTAACATAGAGCTAACCTAATGTTTAAGCCATTGCAGAAATGCTGTTTTTCTAGTTCATGAAGTATAGTAACATGATATACAAATGTGGGGAGAGTAACAAAATTTTTTTAAACATTCATGAATGAAGCCGAGCTTTCCTTCTTGCTAAGGTAAATCCACCAGCCCTGCTATTGAGCCATTCTTCCCCAATGCTGCCTCTACCATCTGAACAGCAATGGTGTGTAGACTATTTCCTGATTTTCTTTCCACCCCTACTGTGACTTCAACTGCTCTTTTACACCAATTTATCACTCTTCGGTTATTTCCTGAGGGTTATTGATATAAAATTCCCTTGTGTCACTGCATTAGAGTGCCAATTGCATATGTCTGCAGTGTATACCTATGATTACCTCCCATTATGACTTCTAAGAACAAAGTTGAAGTCTCATTGTCAGTACTGGCTGAATGAGTTTTCACCTTATTTGTGCTTTCCCTTCACCCAGAAAATTACCCGTTTCATTATTCTATTTAAGGGAACAATATACAGCAGCATTACTACCATTTTATCAAAGAAGTAGTGTCACCTGGATCTTTCCTATGAATTACATATTTCTGTCACACTTCAAAGATGCTCAAGTGGCTGCAAGCTACAGAAAACACAGTCTTAAAATGGGTATTTTATCAGAAATTTCTACTCTACAATATTCAGTCAGGGAGTGAAGAGCTTTTTTTCTCCTCACTAAAATAAGCCACAGTTTTTCCTTAAAGCCTTATGCTTTGAGCTTGCTGTGTAATCTCTAGATGCAGGCACTGCAGCTGCTAAACTAACTCACTTCTTAGCATTGAAAACTACAGTAAGTAGCACAATTTAAACAGATGAAGAGAACTATTAACTCCAGAATAATAGTTCATTGGGTGATGCTATGCTTTACGGCACTACGCTTACTGACAATTAAGCTGCATTCTCAACTAATACTGAAGCTACACAACCCAAAATAAGGTGGGAAGTTCTCAAAACTCAGGTTCTTTGAAAGAACACACTAAGGTTTATATCATAGCAGTTAGTAGTCCAAGGCCTAAGAGCCCAGCCTTCACTGAAATAGGTTAAATTGTTATCTCTAACAAAAAGCCTTATGAGAAATATGAAGAAAAAAGGTTTTGGTAGAAATAAGTCCAGGTCTGCTACAACTAAATCATTCCAGATTCTTGCAATATTAGGAAGAACTGTTTCTTCCTTCATTATGCCATTTGATTTGTTCATGTAAGTAAATTAACCTAATCATTATATATAACATTATTGATATGTTCCTTCATAATGAGTAGTTAATGCTTGTTTACTCTCCTACTGTGACAAATTAGACCACCTACTCACACGCTTGAATTTATTATTATAGGAACACACATGGAGAGCTAAAAGCCTGCTATAATAGAACTGCAGTATTTAGTTGCCTTTCCAGGAAATAATCTTGATAGCTAAATAACTTATCTCCCTCTCATAAAACCAGAATGAATGTAACAGCGATACAGTGAATCCTAAATAGCTGAAGAAAAAGAATAAAGGAGAATCTACAATGGAATTTTCCCAATTTAAACTAAAAGAGTACCACTGATCAACGCCACCGTGAACTAATAGCGGATACTGTGTATTTCAAGCACGCTTTATGTGCTGCTGTTTAGCAAAGGTGTTTGGAAAAAAGCTAAAAATACTGTATTTCTAAAAAGCTAACCCTGGCCTTCAAGTTCAAAGAGCTTTTCATCCAGCAGGAGACACTCATAACACATGGCTTGAGCCCACAAACACATCTAGGGAGAAAGTCAAGTCAGAGCCTATGTTTTTAATACGTTACTCAGAAATGTTTGCAGTGCCTTAAAATGACTGTTTCTTCTATTCAGTAAGTCATTTACAAAAATTATTATTCATTTTTTCCACATACATTAACCTCCACTATTCACTGAACTGAATTTGCTCAAGTACCTGATATCCCACTGAGCTGATCTGCACCCAAAATTTGGTATCTGAGTTCCATCCATCATCAGTTTCACACATTTATGCACAGGTTAGTTCATTAACAGACAGAGCAGCCTTAGACCTCAATGACACAAATAAGGAATTAATAAACACACATGTAAATGTTCATCTGACAAAGTTCTCGTGCTTGACAGGCAAGCACAGATTGCATCAATAGCACTGCTTAAAGCAATTTTAGGCCTCAACTGCTGCATATCAGAGATCTACCTATCACAATCAAAAGAGCTGTGCAAATCAACACCCCTGAAAATTCAGGTCTATCTCAGTCTCAAATAACATATCACAACAAAAAGATCTTCAGGACACAAAACGCTGACTGTGGAAAAAGATTAAAAAAACCCCAAACCTGAGATACTCAGGAAAGGATGGGGCAGGGGGGAACCACCACCACCACCTACAAGACACTAATCTCATGCATACTGTTGGCTTTGATTCCAAGACAAAGATAGATTTTACTAGAACTGCTCAGGATAAAAAGCAGCAACAGCAGATCCATACAAGTTTATCCGAGTATTTTTGAATGGACAGGACGTCAGATACTGCCTGACAACAGTTGCTCAATTATGTGTTACTTTTATTACACACAAGACTTGGCAGCAGCAGAGAACGTATGTCTGGGACAGTCCTCAAAAAATTTACTAACACTTCAAGATGCACAGGCCAAGTTACAATATGGAGAGCTCCTAAAAATACTTCATTTTGCATGTAATTATTCACCAATAACAGAGGGAGCAGAGCTAAGTCTGAGATTCAGCAATAGACTAAAGCCAATTGCTTCTTCCCTACAGTAACAAATGCTAAAAGCAGTGATGTCCTGCTGCCAAAAGGATGCTTCAACAACAACTGTGTTACCAGGAAGGTCTTACATCACTAGGCAATTTGCAGCTCTACCCTGGAAGTATCGTGTGAAAAAACACCCAACATACAAGCTTCCAAACCAACTTCAGCATACATCCATTTCTCAAGATGTAGGAAAAATAAACGCCAGCATTAAGACTCCATTTTTGGACTATGAAACCATTTTAAAAAATAGTCACAACGCCAGCGTCAACCGAGTTCATCGCCAAAGCCAACTTCTGTCTTCTGTTTGCCTGCGAGCGCCAAACTGTAATTAGATGCCCAAATGATGAATGATAGGCTTATACTTGTACCAGTTCTTGGGGCTGAAACCGTATAATACCCTGAAAAGATTTACTAGTACTTCATATCAAATCCTTTGAAAGCAAGCGAGGGGAAATCAAGCCACATTAAGTCATGAGCATAACGCAGTGTCAAAATCCGTTCCGATTTAAGAAACTGTTAGAGAAAACAACACTTACGTTTTATTCTGAAATACTACATTAAGATTACCGTACCAGTAACGAGCATTTTGAAACATCAAGAATCATATCACAGCCAAAGCAAGAAGGTTAAAGACACAGACACATACTCCCAGTTACACAGCTCCTGCTTCTCACGGCTTCACTCAGCTCTGTTAGGAATTAGCAATGGCAAAACAAGGACAACAGAGTTTCCAAATAAGCAAAACAATAAATCTTAATATCCAATAGCAATCTTTCCACCTTCCCAGGAAGCAGCTTTGTCAAAACTCATTTCAGAGCAGTTTTGTAGCATCTCTCCCAAAAACACCAACCCCGCCTCTGCAGGGAAGCATAGGAAGGGCCGTCAATCCACGTAACTCAAGTTTATATAAAAGGAGAAGAAACAGCAAGCTGAAGCACTGCACCCCTCACACACCAACAGAACTACTGGAGATCTGCAAGCTGACCGCCAGAGCTCGGGTTTGCATTAAGGGAGAAGGGAACGAGATCAAAGGAAACGGGGGGGGGGAAGTTTCCCCTTCCCTCCTTCAAGCAAATCTAAATTTGTTCATTAGATCCTCAGGCTTTTAGGGACAGTTATATAAAAATACGTAGAATCTGTAGCGCTTCGAACAGGATCCCTTCCAGTTCCGAAGGCTCTGCCCAGGCTAGATCGGCGGCAGAGGCCGGCTCTCCCTCTCTCTCTCCCGAGCCAGACTCCCCCGGGGCGGCGGGGGCCGGCGACGGTCCCTCCCGGCCACCGGCCCTGCCTGCGCGGAGCGGAGCGGCGCGGGGCTGCGGACGGGCGGCGTGGCTGATGTGCAGGGCCGGAGTCTGGCGGGGGCTGCGTGCCGCGAAATGGTGGATCTGACTTTCAGACACGTTCTGCCATGAGGAGCGAGAACGAGCCTCCGCAAAGCCAAGCCGGGAGGGGATAGCGGGAGGCGGGTCGGGAGCGGGACCGGCAGCGGCAGGGCCTGGAGGAGCTGTCAAGCCCCGCCGCTTCCCCCCCCCCCACCACACACACACCACCCCTCCCCCGGGCCGGGCGGCCCCAACCCGGGCCCCCTCCGCCGGAGCGGTACTTACGTGAAAACAAAAAATAAAGTAGTCGAACCCACTAATAAGGCAGCTGCTGTGGAGACAGGGATGTATTTAGTAGGTTTAAACCTCTTTCCAGTGCTGCTGGGCATCCTGTAGCTCACACATCACGGGGTAAATCGCAGCCGAGAGGAGTGAGCCGACAGGACGCGGGGAGAGCGGGCGCGGGGCGAGCAGCTGACCTCCCGCACAGGAAATCCCACCCCCGCCCGCCCCCCGCCCCGCCACGCTACGCTGATGTCAACCAGCCCTTAAGGTAGCGCGGAGCCTCCGCGGGGAGCGGCGCGGAGCCTCCGCGGGAAGGACGGGCCCTCGGGCGGGATAGGGACGACCCCGTTCTCCCCCTCCCCTTATTACCAAAAAATCACGACTCTAAAGCTGTTTGTGGAGCTCTACAATAACGGGCCATTAGGAGCTCGGTTCCGCGGTGCCGCTGCCGCAGAGCCCCCCGCCGCACCCCGCGCAGAGCCGGGGGGCGTCATGTCCCCTTCCTTCCCCCCCCCCGAGCGCGTTGCAGGATCGGGGCCTGCGGTGGATTGGGACGCAGATGGCCCATGGCTACCTCGGCGAATAAACCCCTCCGTTTTATTCTGCTCAACTCCCCGGCAGGAAGAGAACGGCCGCACTCTGCCAAAATTAAGCTCAGATGAATGAGGGCACACGTAACCGAAATGACACCGTAGCGTTCTTTCTAAATCCAGCCATTAGCATCAGGAGGCAGAAATAGGAGGTAATTTAAGGTAACATGAGGAAAGTTCACTCAATCTGCTTCCTAAAAAGCACCGTGTCAATAGCTCCTCTGTTCACGTTCAGGGGGCACCACCCAGCAGCAGACCCTCCCCCGGGAGCAAGGGGGTCAAGGCCACCTGGAAGTTTAGAAACGAAGACCGGGAGCTGCAGCTTCCTCCCTCCCTCCCTCCCTCCCTCTTCCTCAGCTAATCCCCGTTTGCAGCTGCCAACAGGCAGATAAAGTAACTGCTGCAGGAGACAACAAAAGCCACAGTTGCAGCTTCTGTTGGGTGTTCTTTAAGCTTGCCCTAGAAGGTATGTGCTCCAGCTCTGTTCTGAAAAGACATTCTCATTGTCCATCTTGAGGCTAAATGAGCCCCACAGTCCTTGAGGTATTAAGAACAGAACAAATAAAGCCCAACAAAAAAAGCAAGTAAGGATCCTCAGCTTCGTAGTTTGCAAAAAAAAAAAAATAAAATTTGAGCATCAGCTTTAATATAAGCAAATCCAGCAAATTGCAGCCTGAAGGCATATGGTTATGTGAAAACTCAGCTTTTGCTAACAGCTGCCCCCCCTCCAAAAAAAAAAAAATATTCTCTAGCCCTCTGAGAACAACTTTTAAAATGTCAAATTTTATCCAAAAGGGACTAAAGCCAGAAGGCAACTTAAAATGAACTCCAGACTTAGGTTTTTGAGGCAAGGGAGGGACAACATCTACTTAAGTTATTTTTGAATGCTTGGGGGGGGGGACACTGAATGTTTCCTAGTTTAGCACCACTTGCATGACATCAGCAGGGACATTACCACTTCCATCCCTTTAAGCCCTTTCCTCCTTCCCCCTCGAGCAACATTCTGATTATTTTTCCACTGATATTTTTATTTTAAAATGGAAAGCATTTACTATAAGAAACATTAGACATTATGGAGTTTGGTTATCATCCTGTAATGAATAATAAGAGACTTACATAAATGCATTTCTTAGGGGGTGAAAAGTGGCATAGAAGTTCCCAGTGACAGTCAG
Organism: Scolopax mira; assembly: GCA_004320125.1. Lineage (NCBI taxonomy): Eukaryota > Metazoa > Chordata > Aves > Charadriiformes > Scolopacidae > Scolopax > Scolopax mira. Next base: position 837,255 of record BJBW01000844.1, read on the forward strand.
ATCCGCATTTTTAGTGTGGACATGCAAGTTTCCTTTCTAAGTGAGCAACAGAAGCATCCTGTGAGGTTTCTAGCAGGAGCTAGGGAGCAATAAGCACATGTTCATTTTAAGATACATATTTGGAGGTCAGTGATTTACTTAAATTTCATTCTTTTTAAGGACAAAGCTTTTCTGGGACAGTAACATTCCTTGATGTGAATACAGGAGTTACTCTTCAGGAGACTATTCCTACTCGGTTCTCTGCACCTCATTACTTTTAGTTGTATTTTCCTATAAGGATTCTCACCTCTCTAGAAAGTCTGGTTCTCAAAGGCAGCTTTGGAAGTGAGGAGGACTCCGTGCTCCTGCTCCTTCCACCCTTCAGAATCATTTTCCCTTTATCACCCTGGCACGCTAATGCTTCTCCCCAGTCTGTAACAGCCCCATTAAGAGGCCCAATCTTTCAAGCCACTCCTGTTCTGAAGGCAGGTACTCAGCAGAAAGCAAATTTGCATATTTTTTTTAATCTCCCAGTGATGCAACACTCTTATAGAGAGGGACACTAGAGAATAACAGCAGGAGTACATGGTATCAGGGCACAAAGAATCACAGCTTTCACAGCAACGATAAAGATGCATCTCCAAACTTCAACTGATATTAGAAGATCATTGTGCAAACCTGCTCTGCACTGCACAGTCATCCTTTGGATGAAGACACTTTTGCTGTGCAACAGTGCAGTCATGCAGAACCAGCGTTTCCAAAACAGAGCTGAGACATTCCATCTTACAAGCCTACAGCGTTAGGCAGAATTGCGTTTTGAGATACTTCTTTTCTGCTGCACATTGTAGATTACCTATAAGAAAGCAGTAAATTTCTATAATTTGGTGTCCAGCAGTTCTCACAGTTCACCTCATTTCCTTCCTGCTAACGTTCCAGTTCTTGAAAATGCTCTATTTCCAAGACAGCGTAAAGCACTGCTGAGCAACTTTCAGTCTCACTATAAAAAGACAAGTATATTTAAAGCCACGAGGTGGCTTGACCGATCAAATGGTAAGGATGTCTGAGGAGAACTGGACTAAAGCAAAACAGGCACATCTCAGCATTGCTCTCCTGGAACACTTTATTTCCAGGACTGTAGTTTCTGGATTCACACTACCCGATTAGCATGCCAGAAGACTTTGGCAGCACTAAGGTAAACAGCAATGGCAGCATGAGTTAGGAAAAGATTTAATGACTACGCAAAGAACTAATACAGCTACAAAGAACAATCTAAAAATAATTTGTCAGAGTATGCCTAGTAATTGCATGTCTTTTTCCAAAATTGTACTTTGAGATTCTACCCCAAAAGAGAAAGTGCCAACCACAGAAGCTGTGTTGGAGGCACATGCCAGGGTACCATTTTCAAAGCTAGTAAGATGAAAGGAAACTCTTGACAGAGCAAGCATCAAGAGATCTTGATTACCATGCAATTCTCATATCAAATCCTATCATCAAAGTTAGCTAGAAATTGTTTGGAAAATTATTTTATTTTGCACACTTGGAAGTACTGAAAATCCATAGAATCTTTTATTGGTCACTGGACAACAGTATTAGCTGCTGTCCTTAAACACTGTCCAGAATAAATAATTCTACTTTTCTTACTGGATTTGTTTAGTACAAAATAATGCATTTGCCACCTTATATAGTAATGGTGACCCACAGACTGTTCAGGGTCTAAATGGATATTCCACATAATTTTCTAGATTCTTCCAAAAGATAATTCCATTGGAATAGCATTTGTTTAGAACAGAATTTGTGCAACGTGTATCTCCTAACTGCACTGATGGGGCACGTCAAGTTACATTTATGAGATTTCCATGTCTTTACTTACAGACCAATTCCTAAACCGTCTGCCACAAGGAACTACTTACATTAGAATAAAGTAGGCCTCTGAAGAGTTTTGAAGATTCACCAACCGCCCTGATTAAAACCATTAATAAAGTGTAATTCTCCCATGGGATGCATATCACTCTAAATGATGCTGCTGAAACTCAGAAAGCCAACAGCGATTCACGTACCAGCAAACAAATTAAGATATTAAAACTGATAAGCACTATTTATATGAAGCAATGTATCTTTAATTATACCTAGTAGAATGGTCTTGAGAAACACCCTTCAAAGACTGCAAAATATTCAGTCATTTTAATGTCCAATCTGTCTTTGTTGATGTTTACATGGCTATAATTGCTTTTATGCAAAAACAGCATTAGAAAACTATATACTTTTAGCTACTTGAAATGAGTACAGCCAGCACAACATGAATAGGCAAGAACTAGTGACATCATTAGCTTGTTACCTCGTAAGTAAATTGCACATCTCAATACAACAGTTAATATCTACAATACAGTGCATCAGCTGATGTAAGTTTGTAGAGTCAAGACTAATAAACAACAAAACTCTTGTTGAAGAAGCGACTTTCTCCAGCTTGAAAGCTGAAAGTAAGTTTGAGATACAGTAGTATGCAGTAGCCCATAAAATAAGAAGTTTGCTGTAATAACATCTAATCCACACTTAGGCTAGCACCTGGTTTGTATTTAATGTGTCATTAAATTGGTTAATAACATAACAGACAAACGATATTTCACAAACCCCATTAAAAATTAAAAAAGTATTTCTAAAAATGTCATTTATTTAAGAACGTAATGTAGGTTGCATTTTCAGTAAGAGACCGTAGCAGATCTGTTACACTCACAAGTTTTTCTTAAGTCAGTGGTTAACGTCTAACGTGATAGAAGTGGACAAATGTATTCCATAGTTAAAGTTCCATATTGGAAAACTGCACCAGTGGTCATAAATCTGATGCATAGCTGCAGATATTAATAACTATTCAACTTTTAAATATAAGGTGTTTTTTGCTCCTGTTCTTGTCAGTTTTCACAGCTTCAAGAATTATTTCCTTATATAATTTCACAAGCTGCTTCCTTGAGGGAGCACCTTGTTTTCACATGAACTAGTCTGAGAAATCACTTACATGTACAATCCACTCTACAGCTGATTACTTCAAGCTTTTTCTCATCAAGAAAAATAATTCTGATCTGTTGCAGTCAGTTCCTGTTATGTCCTGACTCTGAAAATGATAAGTTGTCAAAGATTCAGTGAAGGTTAGTGAAAGACTGGTTAATTGCTCTTATTTCTATTTTAAAGAGTAATTCTAGATGAATCTAATTAAGAACACCTTTAAAGTTAAATCCTAAATGAACTATAATAAAAGCAAAAACTAAAAAAATCCTTTATACACAACTCACTAAACTAGTCCAAGATTACATATAGACAAGACTTCAGCCATTTAAGAACACTTTGAAATTAGTTCAACTAATCAAAATTAAGACACTAGTTTGCCACAGACACGTTAGAAATAGAGCTCGCAGGAGACAAGCTGGACCAGCCAGAACAGATAGGTGTACCAGGAGCATAAACGAAGACAGCTGCAGAGACTTTACTGGGAAGAGGTTTGGGTTTGGTTTAAATAACCAAACCACTGTTAAGTACTCAGCCTTGAAAGCTGATGGCAATCCCTACAAGAGATTTAAAAAAAAAAAAAAAAAAAAAGGCAGTTACATCCGCCACAATCTCCATTTCTATACAAATAGTTGCGATTCAATATTAATAAGGTTATTGAGTTTTCTGAACTCTAAATCAGATTAATTTTTTTCTTTAGAGAAAAGTTTCTAATAACGTTAAACTTTTCCATTCAGTTATTCAAGGGAACACATTGAGATACGTCAGCATAAGGCAGGGAGTTTCTGTGGTGGGAAGTCAGTTCAGCAGATTCATTAGCCATGAAGCACCTCATCCACCTTCTGGATCTGACACACACTCAAACTGGGAAATCATACTCCCAACTGGTATGGCTGGCCTCGGGCTGCAGGTCACAGACAGGGAAGTACTGCTCAGGCTGCAGATGCTTCCTGAACCAACCCCACACCTCTACACAGGGCACCAAGTGACAACAGAGACCGTGCAAACCTCAGCCCTCCTCCTCCTCTCTTGCTCAGCCCTATCACAGTTCTTTCCCATGATGAAGATAAACATACAAATTAATCCTTCATTTTGCAATTAAATCATTAAAATTTTAAAAATAAGCAAGTTCCAAGACATTTAGTAACACAATTAAAAGAACTACTCAGACTTTGCCCTTTACATAGTTATTTCTTCAGCAAGTTTTATCAAAAATAATAACAGATTCACAATATTCTCACATCTGCACAGTGTCAAGAAGAATTTTAATTTTTTAAGTTTTGGTATCACAGAAAACTTGTGTTTGACACAAGCTACCTTATTACATGGGGGGCGGGGGGAATCAACGTTTACAGTGTTAAAACACAGCAAATTGGGGTGTTTGCAATTTGTGAATGAGACATTTAGTATCACTAATACAAGCTTATTCCTGGAGGCAAAAAACCCAACCTATTAGTATAGCTTTCAAAGTAATTAACACAGGATTTAGAAAGAACCATTTTTAATTCATTTTTATAATAAAAAACTTAATTATATTTTAAAAAAACATAATTACCTATCAAGAAGATAATATTTTGATGCATAACAAAATTTAACTATTTGTAAGTTAAATTCATCTTTCAGGTGTCCTCAGACACTCATCCATCCAGTTTTATGCACACAAAACCATTAGTACCAGTAGAAGCTGGGTTATTAACCCTGGCTATACAGCATCTTTCTGCACTTGAAGCAAGCAGAATTTGTACAAAGTGCAGATATAGCACCTAAAAATGCTTTACTAATCCTATTGTAGTTTCCATTTTTACTAAAAATGGATTAAAACCCCTTGAAAACGTTCCCTTGTACCTTCTGCAAGATTCAGCCATATTCTCAGTAATGCTGTTACTGAAGTTAGAAATGCTTATTCTCTTACCAGCTGCATTAACAAAACTGCATTCCCCATTATTCCAGTCTACATTGAAAGCTGCTGGAGTTACCTTGCCTCACTAAGAGCAGAGGGGGAAGTAGCCACTATTGAGCCACTATTGTTAAAATTGCCTAGAATCCAATTTGTCTCTAGAATCCTAGAGACAAATGAAGTCTCAACACACCCCTACAAGCTGCTGAAATTAAAGATATGTTGAATTTCTGTACTGCATCTGAACAGAGACTAAAATAGTTTCTGCGCTATCCCTTTTTCCTAGGACACAATACCTTCAAACAGGTTCAGATATTTAAATCACACTGAACTTATTGCCATTTTAGAAGTGAGTATAAAGCAATTAACAAATTTTAGTAGTTGCCCACAAATTCAGAAAGGACTCTTTTGTCAAAGGACTATTGCCATTTTTGAGCCAAGTTATTATTTTAAGATTGTCTACTGCCTGACAAGATGGGTTGGATTCTGTCATCTTAATAACCCTGTGAACAGTGAGGATGGTGGGAAAGCATGAACTCCTGGTGACCTGGGCAGGGGGGACAAGACAATACAACAGCTAAAATTCTATAGAATACTCAGTATACAGTAAGCTACAAGAACATTTCAAGAACATTTCTTGGCTTTCTATGTTACATATAGGAAAGTTTATCATTAGAATGACTTTAACAGAAAAAGGCTTTAATTCACTGAGATAAATTTTAAAAATACTTACTGCTTTTTAAATTTGTAGAACAGCACGCCTATGGCTTCTAAAGTGACACTGACTAATCATCCTTTAGTTTAGAAGACTAAGACATTCTTCAGCCAAATGCTATCCAGAGAAATTATTTTACAGAGTGGTCCCTCATAACTTGGCTCTTGGAGATTGCAGACTTGCAATAAGGATAGTTGTAATCCATGAACTGTAAACATGGAACAGTTAACCTAAATAGGAATGGAAAGGTCTTGAAATCATTTAAACATGCATGAATAAGCAAAGAGGGGAAGAACAGCAGGTAATAAAATTAAGTAGTTGTCAATATCTAAGATTACGACAAATTAAATCATTCAAGTGTTGCCTCCCCTCTTCTGTACAAAGTTTGACAGTGAAATCAAACTCACCTATTTCGCTGCTTTCATCACTTTGTGCCTGCAGGCTAAAATGCATTTGCAGTAAGAGTTCTTTAAATAAAAAGCAAATCCTTTAAATGAAAATTTAAATTTATTTTGAAATTTTTAAATGTCATTTCTATCAATTTAGACACACCGTTTGACATTATCAGATCAGAGAATTTACAGTGACTCACGGATAAAGATTTGGCTTTTACATTCAAATGTTAAGTACTTCAGAATAGCTTTATCTTATTGTTTCCAAACCAGAAACACTACAGAGCATTTTATTTTGCCTTTCAACCATCTTTGTTTATTAACAGACTTTTGATATCTTCTGTACTTGAAGGGGAACATGCATAACACCAAATGAATTATGTTTGAATGAAGTGAGTACCTTAATTACAGTTCCAGATTTAAGACTAGTTCATTGTAGCATTAAAAGGCAGTGCTAAGTAGAAAGACAAGACTTTTTAAAAATATATTTTCCTCAGGTAGACTGCAGAGCCTGACCTACTTGGAAAGCCTCTTTATGAGGACAGCGAGGTCTTGCTGTCCAATGTTAGCATCATACAGTCTGAAAGTTTAACAAGCTTTGCACAGTTTTCATAATCATTTTGGAAACAATATTAGAATATAACAGAATTCCATCGCTACCCTAACACTATACCTGTATTAGTGGTTAACAATGAAATTCAATTCATGTATCAGACTTAAAAATTGTGTTGATTTTATTGCTCACTATTGTTTATTTTCCTACTCTCTAGCACTAACTTGAAACCGGATAAACATAAAACATTTGCAGGAAAGAGATTTGATCAATTTTCCCTTTCTGGCAAGGAGATGTACAGTGTGTACAACATAATCAACTGTTCCAAAGTGTCACACCACCTCTCTCAAAGAGGGACAGCCTCCCACCATGCACCTTGAAAGTTCAGAACCCCTCCATTTTGTAAAAAAAATGCAAGCTCCAAAGCCCTGAAAAAAAAGGCCAATAATTTTAGAATACAACTTTTATGATATGCTGACATGGGGAATCTCATAGTAAGGTACTCAAAGAGTTAAGATTCCTTTGTACACACCTTTGAGTATAAGAGGCTGCTACTGCCTTCAGCCAGCAAATAGCACATCATGGAAGATCTGGGACCACAGCAACTACTTTGGCTAGAGTCAGGCATTTGTACATTAACAAACTGGGATGGGGGGGGTGGATTTTGTTTCCAAAGAGGAAAATACTTGCTCAAGTCTCACGTAATGCATTTTCTCCCCTGCCTTTATTTTCACTGTCTGATGGCACGTTGTTAATAGCATGCCAGGAATGCTCTATCGCTCGATTCCACAAATCTGCTGCGTTTCAAGAATCACAGGCACATTCCCTGCTAAGGAACACACAGCAGAAAAAGTATGAAAGGTCTGTTATATTACAGTTTTAGAAGCTGTATAAGAAACACATGTATAATCTTCCCTGTTGGTAAAGTCTGTTAACCTACTTAATCCACAGGTATGATGATATGTATCTCAACACCCAATGAAACAAGTATATTCATAAGCCTTTAAAGTATATAGAAAACTCAGTTCTGTCCTCTGATGCTGTTTTCAAGTTTGTTTTATTCACTCTTTTGGATGACTATAAATAAGTGTTTCCACTATGGAAAAGAAAGTTAGCACAGTACATTGTCATGATCGGGGAATGGATTTTCTGAAGACATCTTCAAAAGGGCAAAAGCTTAGAAAAAACAACCTGAACGTTGAATTCAGTTCCTTATAAAGTCCCTTGTAAAAATTAATAAAAAAAAGAAAAAAGGAAAAAGAAAGAAACAAACAAGTAAAGGAAAAACTGCAAGGCCCAGGATGCTTTATTGCTTTTCTTCAGTTTTTTCCTTGGTCTCTTTCTTCTCAGATTCTTTGCTCTCTTCTTTTACAGAAAGCTCTTCTAGTTTTTCAGCAACTTTATCAGCACTATCATTTTTGTCTGTGCCTGCTAAGAGATTGATTAGGGAAAAAAGTTACATACAGGCAGTAACAGATTTCCCTGCTACAGGAGAAAGAGTAGAGAAGTGGAGGGTGAGGGGTATCAGGAGAGAGGCAGCTGGAACTTATAATAAGAACAAAAGTAAGGAAGTTTTCCACCAAGCACTGGAATGATTAATCCCATTTCTTTTACTTTGCTAATTACCTCAGATGTCAGAATTCAAGAAATACCACTTGCATGTTTTAATCACTAAATGAGGGCCTAACCCTAGTGAATGAGGAACACGTAACACTTGGCCAGCTTTGCTAATACCAGTAGCAGGCTCCACTCAAATAAGTATCTCAAGTCCCTAGCTTCTTGCCTATCTTAACCAAAAAACCAAGCCAAGTTCCCCAGTTTGAAACTGGGGAATAGGAAGTTCGTGAGACTGAAAAATTCCAATCTAAATATCTTTAAGAGCACTGACTGCAGACCATCTGTACTTTAGAAAGAAAGACGGAGGCCTTTACATGGTGAGACGACTTGTCACACAGGCAATTCTGGGAGGTAGTGCTTTAATCTATTAAATAAGAGATCTGTGAAGAAATGCTACAACTTCATACACATTAAAAGCTATGAAAAAGTTTTCTACTTGCATGACTATATATTTGGGTAATTTGCGAAGAGGAATTGGAAGGAGGAAATATCACAGTGGTTGCAATGTCCACAGTTCATTTCTGTATTATAAACCTGAAATGCTTCTTCAGTAGCCTTTCTAAAAAATAGCAGTGTCCCAACAGCAACTGTAACAGCCTTCTACAAGAAAGAAGGCAATTGTCACTTCCGTGAATTATTGCTCTCGCAGACAGAAAAAGTACCTGAACTGAAGACTGCAGTTCAGCACAGAGTGAGTCTGCTGAAACACTGTGTACCCCAGGGGCTATAACCACACCAACAGTTAGAGAAAGGGGCAAGCCTTTGACTTTTAACCTTACCTTTCTTTGCTCTCTTGTCTACTTCATTCCTGCATTCTTCAAATTTTGCCTTGAATTTCTGTGCATCTGTTTCAATAAAGATAGAATATTTTTTTTCATTAGTTTTACCTCCTTGCAGCATTGAGTACTTCCAATCTCCAGGAAAGATACCTGAGAAGTTTCATAAACAAAACTTGTAGTTGCTTGTAAGATAAACAAATTTAAAAAAAAAAAAAAAAAAATCACACAAGATGCTATGCAAAATTCTTGAATCACATCTTTGTGCAGAAGCAGCTTATTTTCTTTAACAAGTCCATTAAAGTGGCTTATTCTAGAAATTATTTAAAACAATGCCAGAAGGAGTTGTTTTTAGTTATTGCAACCCCCAATTGCCCCTAGCCTACAGGAATAGGAATGTCATCAGAGACTGAATGTAACTGTGGGGAAAATACAAATACTAGCTTTGAACTACTATCCTTGTCAACTATGTTATACCCTAAAAGACCTCCACATTCTTACTGTAACTTGGGGTTCTTGGCATCAAGAACAGAAGATACAGCCTGTTTCATTAGTACAGAAGTTGGATTCAATACCCAAAGGCCTGGACTGAACTATTCCCAATAACAATAGCTAAAGAAGCACAACATGCATTATGCTTTGGTCTAAGCCATTTGATTTAACAATCATTCTAAGCAGCTGATCAAGTTACAATAATGTTTCTACACAAGTAATAGAAGCAACAAGACACAAAAGCAGACCAGCAAGGTACTTACTAGCAGCAGAACTGTAAAGGTGGTAACTTAGTACACCAACTTGGTCCGACTGACCACATGAGGTCACTCAGGTGTCACAAGAATTCAGAAGCCACTCTAAAACTAGTCCAGGAAGTATTTGTATTGATTCCTTTTCAAGCATCTCAAAAAGGAAAGAGATTTGAAGGGAATGCCTCTGTCTGTTTACCTGTCATCTGCTTAGTCAGTACCACAAAGGGTAAACAGGCAAAAAGGACTGCCCCCTCAAAACAAATTTCTCAGTAACTTGAACCACCTCTACCAGAAAGAGGGAAATATTTTTCAAAGATGAGCAAATAGTTACCAAACTATTTTGATTTCATATTTGATTAAGAAAGAAGCAAGTATTAAGCAGGCGGATCAGAAAGGTTTATTTGACTAAACAATATGATGTTGGGGATTTGAGAACAAGGAAGCAAGCAAGATATACTAAGGTCCTCACAGATGTAGGCAAATCCATCTAGTTTTAAAATATACAGCCACTTTATTTGCTATCTAGCATGTCAGGAGAAGAGGTGGCTAACACACCAGTGTGGCAAATGGTAAAGCAGGAAGCACACGACAATTCTTCCTCTTTCACTTTACTTCTTTTTTCAAGGAAAAAAAACCCACTTTGATTCAATCCTAAGGAGCTGGGAAAGCTACACTGTCCTTCAGCCCTAGCAGCTGATCCATATGTAACTACAGACCCACTTTCTGCTGTGGTAACCAGTGTAGTCACTCCAGAAAAACCCACCAACTAGTATGACAGTTGGGCCTGACTAGCGCTTTCACTGAGCATTCCATCTAATCAAAGCAAAAAAGATACTATACACTTCATTAAAAATTATTAAAAAATAGTGAGATATTCTGCTAATGCAGGTGGCCCAGAAATCTCAGGTCAGTTATTTCCTTATTTCTAATGCAAAAATGTAATCTTAACTACAATTAAGTACCTGCGATAACTGACTGAAAGCTGCACGTATTAATCTCTACCCCCTCATGCTTTTAGTTTTATTCATGAAATGGCTGAAATTAAAAAAAAAAAAAGTACCCAGTGCAGGAAGTTCTGTAAATATTACTAGAGCCCTAGTTATTACACTGTTTGTCAAGACATACAGTTGTGATTAACTGACTTCTCTTAGTTAAAGTGGTAATTAGCTAAAACTACCACGCGGTGCTAAGACATGGTGTACCTACAGGAGTGGTTAGACATACAATCCATGCAAGTTCACTCACTCTCTGCATTTAAAAATCGGATTGCCAGAAGTTCAGGCTTGGGGCTTTCATCTGCAAAATCAGCATGTGTGTTCCAGACCCACGCTCTGTCACTCCCAGCATTAGGCTTCAGCTCCATTAAGGGTGTGACTGAAAAGAAAACATTAGAAGATGTACACAGCACAATAGTAAATATTTTCCACACCAGCCTCCATAAATCTTATCAACAACTGACTGCAATGGTTATGTAAAGCACTTTACACAGAATTACTTTTGGTTAAACAGAAGACAATGGTGCCCGTATATATTTTTCCTTACATCCTTAAATAAAACAATGCCAGACCACTGCCATATAAAAGATTGCTAGATTCCTTATTGCTAAGAAGTTGAGTTTGATTAAATTCTTGTTAAAAGAGATGATTCAATACTAGGAGAGATGCAGTCACGAAGCACAACTCTGAAAAGCAGTCAAGTGGTTTAGCAGAAAAAGGCATCCAGACAAACTGCATTCAGTCCTCTTTTGTACACTGAAAATACTTCATATCGTTAACAAAAAAAGTTTTTTAAAAAAAAGCATTATTCCTACAATTAGCCATCAAATCAGGTTCACTTCTCTCCCATCAGATTAAACCTCCATTACAAGATACTACAGAATTCTGAAGTGCCATAAAATGTGCACAGCATTTTTTCAATCCATTGGTTCCTTTCCAATAACAGAGCCCTTTCCCTCCAAAACACAACAATTACTTCACCTGACTGATTGGAGAAGTTGAAATGTAACTTCTCACACTGCACCCACAAGAAGTTTAAGCAGGGTTTTTTTCTCCCCAATCCCTGGGTCCCTTGTTTAGTTTGTAAGAAATCTGAAGAGTCTACTCACTGTCTTGCCTTTTTTTTTTTAATTTAGAGATCAAATTACACTTTCTTTCATGTAAAGTTTTGCAGAGTCTTTCCATCTGCCTGTGAGTCAACGTAAATTCAGCAAAAAATCTAACAGGTTTCCCAGAAAAAAACCTAACACATAAACACTACAAATTTATCAATTCCGTTTTGCATACATGCAATATTTATTTTCCTAAACAAAAGGCTTATTCTTATTGGTTGGTGACTACGCTGCTTTCATATTTGACATTTAACTTACTAAACAGGAACACCTGCGTCCCCTAACCATCTGACTTTCTGAAAAGATCTACCCAAAGAAAACAAGCATTATTGCTTCTGATTTCAGATTTATATTAAGCTATTTCAAACAAGTTATTTCAAGTTATCCAAATGTAGTTCAACTTCACAGAACACTATATACTCTTCACATGAAAACCCAAGTATTACCCAAGCAAGTCACAAAGCATTACCAAATGAGTCTACTTGTTGCTAGTTATATTGACTTGAAAGTCTGTCTTGCTCTTTCATGTTCATTTTTATTCAGAGGCTCAAAGGAACAAATCTCTCCTGCTCCATCAGCTTTTCTGCTTTGAGATAAATGTCTGAATTGGTAGAAGCAGTAGCTTAACCATCAGAAAATGGATACTGAGGTGCTAAACTAATCTGTAGCTGCCTTTCTCTGCTTGTGAAATAAGCTGAAACAAGTGTGGTATATTCAGCTAACCCATTCAAAAAGAGTGTCTGTCTAGCCCAGTTAAATTGTCCAGTTAAATTTTCAAGTGTCTTTAGATCACTACCAGTCTGAAGAAGACAACCAACTTTAAGACTCAGCCTCACAGTCAATCACCAGCTACAGTTTCTTTCCATTCATAAAAATAAGCACTTGTTTTTAATGCTCTGCACACAAGACTACAAGCAAGAAACAACTACATTTATAGTCTAATATAAATCTGATGCCTGTTTAAAGATTCTCCAGTAGCTACTAAAAAGCCACAGAGGCCTTAATCTACAATGAACAATTCTACAAGCTTATTTTTTAAAAGCAAAAATAGGAAGCATAGCAACACATAACATACTATAATGGTTTGCACAGATTTTTAGGGTTTTATCCCTCCTCATGAGGAGACGAATTGTTCCCTTCTCCTTGTGTTTCAGGAGTTTTACATCACCAGTTCCTCGTTCTTTCCATTCGGGAAGGTCATTCTCAGATGCAAATCGGAATAGCTTTGCTCGCCTTAAGAAAAGAGAATTTAAGAAGTTAGTAGAAACATTAGTAGAAACATTTATCAAAACAGCAGTTAATTGAACAGTACAACTGCCTTTTTTTTTTTTTAAATCACATACAAGAAAGAAAACAATTCCTTTTGTAAGGTTCCCTGTTCTACTTCAGCATACAAATTTAGAAAATTTAATACCAAACTGCTAGGAATTTTGTAATTGCTATTCAATAACAACTAAAATTCAGTAAGTTCTGGACACACTTTTGGGGGATGATGAACTATTTGGTATAGGCAACCCTTTAAATTACGGAATTAGGTTGCTATAGTTAGAGTTCTTATGTATATTCTAAGTACCACTGCTACCTCTAACCAGCAATATTTATTACTTGAAGAAATTGAGCAGCTTGAGGTGAAGTCAAGAATCTTGTATAATTCTAAGCCCAATATTTGATAAACTGTTAACAAAACACCTCACCCTTTAGAGTCACTCATTTGCTCTTAACTCCAAAAACCTAGTTGTTGCTATTCTCAGATGAGGAATAAGGAAGCTTAGCGCTGCACTGCAGTGCAACATACCTGCTTCAGAACATCACTGATTAATCTTCCCAGATGCCGAGTGCCAAAAGAGAAACAGGAGTAGTTTGGGACATTAGTCAAAACTGACCCAAGAGACAGTCTGAGCTCTGCTAGAGAGGAGTTTAAGACACTACTATAGGAAAGGAAGCACCTGCTCACACTACAGGATATATACTAAAATAGACTTTTCTATAAAAGAGTCAGGTACAGGCACTTGTAGTAAGCCAGGTCCTTCAAGAGAAGGTTAAAGATGTTGGAGCAAGCTACTCTAATAGATGCAGATGAACTACTTTATTCCAAAGCAAGTATGTCCTTCTGAGTCCAACTGGCATTCAGTAGGTGGTTCCCCTAAGTTCAGCTATCAGAGCAACCAGCATTCAAACAAAGATTCCTCCTTCACCCCTTTGTAGACATAAAAATGAACCTACAGAGGGCTGGAACTTACACTTTGCAAGTACTAATTTACTTCTTCAAGCAGATCATACATCTTAAGCAAGCTGTCCTGATTTGACAATAAGCTCAATCTAAGGTTACAACTATGTTTAAGGCAACAGAAAGGTACTGCCCCCACTCAATCTTTGCCACCCCAGTGAACACCAGCCAACTTAGACTACCACTTCATACAGAGATTCCTAACAAGTTACACAACTTTTTATAAAAGCATTCAAGTTTAACCTTAATAAGCATTTAGATAATATACAGAAATATTCTACTTACATCTTAAAGAGTTCTTCCTCATCCTCTTCCAGAGTTTTTATTTCTTGCTCAGGAAGAGAAACTATGGGCTCAAACTGAGGATCATGGTTAGAATCATCTGCATTTTCAGTAGAAGTATCATGCTCCTCGTGTGCTTCCTAGAGAGAAAAAAAAATAAATAGAAAAAACCATAAAACTCACTAAGTACTTAAAATCTGAAGTACTCATCATATCTGTGCCTAAAGTGAAAACATATTCATTCATCAGTTAGACCTTAGGAACTGAAATACCCTGTAACAATAAAGAACAATTATCGCTGGAAACAAATGGCTTTAAAATCAACACACTGAGGATGAAAAATAATAATGGTGCTCTGGCAGTGCTAGATGTTTTAGTTCTACCACTCACTAATTGTGCAGAGGCTTAGCCTTGAAGCATTAGCTATTGGTTATGAAAAATAATTTCTTCAACTATTTTTCCTATATAATGTATTTTATGCCACTAAAGCATTACTATTTCTTAGTGGTTAAGGACCTAACGTTAATGGGAAAAAAAAAAGAAACACAAACACACAACATCACAGTAACCACTCAACCCAGCTTAAGGGACAGATTACATCCCAAAGTTCATTAGTCTTGTGAGAATCACCCACAATCAAAGGTATTTTTGAAGCACAGTCACAACACTTACGGCACAATTCAAGTTTTTTGTTTTAAGACTCTTTGGGGAACTTTAGGTTACAAGTACATAGCCAAAACACTACTACTTACTTAGTTATTTAGGAATCTGACATAACATACATTAAGCTTAAGATTTGTTTTCAGTATATGAAGAGTAAGTAAATTATAAACATCTCTAATACTTTATACATATGCACTGCTAAGCATTTAGTAGAGAAGCCTAGAAGGGAGATTCATCTGCAAGTTTAATGAGGTCACAAACAGCTCTCTTGGGTCAAGGAAACTGGCCTGAGAAAGGAGGGGGGGCAGAATTTATTGTTGTTTGAATAACGGAGAAAGGAAAAACAGTCTATACATCTAAGACTTAAATATTACTTTCCCTTTACAGATAGAAGGCTCCACTCCTACAGACTACTTAGGATATCCTTTGCAGAGCAGGTACACACCAATGAAGCCATCTGTTTCTACTAAACAGATTTTTAAAAAAAAAAGGGTCAAGGGGGAAGTAAGAAACGTTGCAAAATAAATTGTGGTTATGTCAACAACATCACACCAACTATCATTAGTTTTATATCCCCATTATTTCAGCACATGAGAAAAAACCAAGAAGGACATTAAGTTACATCTGTTTTCAAGGAACAGGAAAAGAAACGCTGGCCAAACTTTTACGTATCGTCTCCTCCAGTAGCAAGCAGCACATCCCATATCTTATCATCCGTTCTGAGCCTGACCAATTAATTACAGAAGCCGTAAGAAACGCAGAGTTCACAATAGCCATAGGCCAGAGAAAGCAGATGCCGTTATCACGATATAAGCCCGCGACACAGAGCACGTGGGGCTCTCCTCCCGCCGGGCCGCGGCACAACGAGCTCGGTCAGCCGGGCTGGGGGAAGGGCGGGAAAGAGAAGAAGAAAGGAGGGAAGCGGGGAGCGGGATCGCCGGGGATCGTCCGAGCAGCAGCCGGCGCCGCGGCGCCCGCAGGAGGCTCCGGCCTCCTCAGCCCAGGGAAGGGAGGCCGCGGGCCGCCTCGGCCTGGCCGAGGGGCAGGCCCCAGCAGCCACACGTGCCCGAGTCGCCTCAAGCGGCCGGGCGCCTCCAGCCCCACCGCGCCAGGTCTTCCGACAAGGCCTGCGGCTTCTCCACCACGGTCCCGGGCCTCACCTGACCGAGGGCCCCCCCCGCCTCAGCGCGGCCGCCCCACGTACCCCAACGCCCTGCCAGGCCCTCAGGCCTCTCCTCCTCCTCCCCCCCCCCCCCGCCCCCCCCCCCCCCCCCCCCGCTCTGGGCCCCACCTGTTTCCGTTGACCACCCCCCCCCCGCTCGCCTCCTCCCTCACGGCCCACCCGTCCCGGTTCTCCCCGTGGGGCCGCGTCCGCTCCCCTCACCTTGGTGTCCGCCATAGGGCCGGGCTCGCTCCACTCCGCTCGCGCCGCCGCCTGCCCACCCGCCGCGCTTCCTGCCGCGCGCCCCCGCCCCTCCCGCCTTTACCTCATTCCCGCAGCCCGCGCCGCTGCTGCCGCAAGGCACGATGGGAAACACCCACTTTCCCTCAGCTCCCGCCCCGCCCCGCCCCCGGCGCGCCGCGGCTGCCGGGCCTGGCACAGAGACAGCGATAGCGACAGCCCCGGCTCCGCCACCGACCCCGGCCCCAGTCGCTTGGAACCGTCACAGGCCTGCCCTGCCCCCAGTGAAGCCTTTTTAGTTGTTGTTGTCGCCGCCTTCCCCCGAGGCCCTTCCCATCGGCCCCCGCGGCATGGTGGCGGCCGCCCCGCGTCCCGACCCAAGATGGCGGCCACGTGCGTGATGGATGGGGGCAGTGTTACAACGGCAGTTATTATTTTTAAGCGACGCAGCTGACCCTGCACGCGAGGAACGGTAGCGGTGAGGGGAAAGCATTGGAAAACACATATATCGTTTCTCTCTTCCCCCCCATCCTTTTACAGCGGGCTGTCGGGGACGCCGGGCGGGGCCGGGGTTGACCTGGTGTCCGGGCTGAGGGGAGGCTGGCAGGAGCATGGCGGAGGAAAGCGATCCCTGCGGGACGGGCTTGGCGGCTCCTGTGCCGAAGGGTGAGGATGGAGCTGAAACGGGGAGCAAGGCCAATGGAGGCGGGGGCGGCCCCGCGGCCTCCCCCGATGTGTACAGATACATTAAGGGAGACTTGTTTACCTCTGAGATCTATAAAGTAGAAATACAAAACCTTCCCAAATACATCGGGTTTAACGATGTGAAAAAGTTCCTTGCCAAATACGGACTCAATCCTCACAAGATAAAACTTTTTGGGAAGCAGACGTTTGCGTTTGTTACATTTAAGAGTGAGGAGGAGAGGGACAAAGCCATGAAAGTCCTCCATGGGGTTTTGTGGAAGAGCCGGCACCTGAGTGTGAGGCTTGCCAAGCCGAAGGCTGACCCCATTGCAAAAAAAAGGAAAAAAGAAGAGGAGTCAGAGCAGAGAGAGGCAAAGTGTCCGGCTCTTTCCAGCGCCAGTGGAGAGGAGCCTCTGAGCAAGCAAATCGCAGATGTGGTGACCCCGCTGTGGAACATGCCCTATGAAGAGCAACTGGCCCAAAAGAAGCAGGAGTGTGAGCAAGTGCTGCAGAAGCTGACAAAGTAATGCCTTTTCATAAAGCTACTGTGATGCTTATGACTGTATGTTGGGATATAGCTAAATTTGCACAAATTGCTATTTGTAAAATAAAGTTAGTTAGAGGTAGGTCAAAAACCAAATCCCCCAACAGAGTAAATAAAAGATAATTTGAAATGCTAGGACCTAAAAACTATTTCAGCTGACAAAACGTGCTATTGCTGTTCTCAGCCAGACTCAAAAGATTGCTAAATGAAGGGTATTGTGTTAAGGTCTGTTGTTCCATAGCCTAAGCAGAAGAGTGTTAGTGCCCTTAAAGTTAAAAAAAAAGGTACTGTCAAATGTCATAGGAGGTGCTCAATCTGTAGAGATAGTAAACTACTATTAGGATTTTTTCTTTTAAAATCACCTCAAATTTTTATGACTGGTCTTTGTAGATCAAAGTATCAATTCTATTTCTTGCCTTACTTAGGTAGATAAAATTGGCATTCTTTTCACTCATAGGTATATTGATTATAGTGCATATATATATATAAATATAGTGCATACGTTTATATATACATTTAACTCTTATTTTTTCAGGTTAAAGCTCTTACAAAGTTGGAGGGGGTTTGCCTGTTAAAAAATCCTTCTGGAAGAAATATGCTTCATCTGATACTTTTTTCTGACAAGAAAAAGAAAAAAAGTGCTTTGTGCAGCTGTTAACCTCTTGTTAGTTAAAGAGCAGTTCAGTTTTTCTGTGTACTTGACAATTTTTGTTTCTGATTTGGGCAGGGAAATAGGAAACAACAACAGAACCTTATTACCTTGGTTGTTCCTGCAGAAGCAGAAGTATAATAAATTGTGTTGCCCGGTAGAGGGAGTGAAAGCATCACCGTTACAGGTAACGTAATCCTAGGTAAAGTATGGAAAGGGGTTAATGAGCTCAGGGTTAAATTAGTTACTTGGTGTTAAACGACAGTGGACAAACCGAGTAGTCAACTTCTTGTTGTAATGAATGATGAATTTTAGACATCGTTGCCTTTCATGTAAATATTGTGTGGAAATATTTACAGGAAGCGGAATAATAGTTACAATTAACTGGATATCCTAACTTTAAAATTAATATGCTGTCCCTGCAAGCTTGTTTTGTCAGATAATACAAATATTCTTCAACAGAGGTGATACTTTGCTCCTTGACTAACAAGGCTTACTAATACTTTTTCATTATTGCTGTTAGTTCTCATGCATCAAAATCCATGAGTACCTTCCGTATGAACTAAATGTCCTGTGTCCATTTGCAAGTACATTTAACCACGTGAGAGTTGTTTCAGGAGAAACTTGGCATGTGCAAATAAGTGCTATGTAAATATCTTACATAACTTTATTTTAAATCTAGACTGAATATCGCAACAAATGTGAGTTCTTGATTGGGATTGGTGTAAATCAAGAAGACAAAACTGTGGGTTGTCGTCTTGGCAAATATAAGGGTGGTACATGTGCTGTAGTGGAGCCATTTGATACTATTCACATTCCTGCTATTGCCAAAAAAGTAGTAAAAGCTTTCCAAGACTACATAAGGTGAGCATAAGTAAAATGAGTTATCCATAAAGGTTTTGCTATCTTACTCAAAAATATTTATAAAATTAAATATCATGAAAAGCTTAGTGTTTGTTCTGAACTTTAAGACCTACCATATACCGGTCTCAATTTTCTGCCATTCTTTGACGTTTGCATCTTGTGCCTGGATCACTGGGTATTTTTCCCTTGCTCTTGCTCAGCTTTCTGAGGTGGAGGGACAGACACCAGCCAAACACAGCTTTATTGCAATGAGATGTACAAGTCTACAAGAAAAAGTGCCTGTTATTTGAGAGCTGCTTCCACTAACTGTAAATAATACTCAGAAAAAGGCTTTTTTAAAGAGAAATTTAACAACAAAGTTCATTTGCTTCCTTTCATGGGGAGAATAATCCTGCAACAGGGAAAAAAACAGAAGTTGTAAATTTAAGCAACAGCAATTTTTAGAAAATTGAGTGGTTTCCTTAAAAAGCAATGAAATCCTCAAAAATGGAGAAACCTCAGAAGAATCACAGAGATGGAAAGTCTGAACTTGGTATGAAGCACAGAAGCCAATGAAGGCATTATAAGTTGTCATTCTCTGAATGCAGTGAGGAGCTGCCTCTATCCTACCTGTAGTTCTGGATGGGTTAAAGTGGGTAAGAAGGTTGTGAGAAGTAGGGACAGATTAGTTTGCACTAGGAGATGGAGTCTGATCTATTCATCACACTCTTTATATCTTTTTTCTTAATTAATATATGGAAGTCATTCTTTTCTTGACAAGTCAATGTAGCCTCTGTACTTAACGTTTTTCAACACTTTGCATGAAGCATTGAATGGTATGCAAAGTGTAGTTCTCTGGTAAGTAACTGAGCTTCTGAAAATTGCAGGTCCACTCCTTACTCCGTTTACAGCCCAGAAACCTACGAAGGTCACTGGAAACAGCTCACAGTCAGGACCAGCAGGAGTGGCCACATCATGGCAATTGCTTATTTTAATCCTCAGGTATTTAAATTGGTCTGTAACGTGCAGCTTTAAAATTAGATACATTTGATTTTAGGAGTAGTGCACACAAAAGAGAAATAGAATAGTTAATTGGTGTATTTTACCTTGCATTGCTACTCTTTAGTCTGATCGATGCAAATGAACAAGTAATTAATATGTTATAGAAAGCATTTGCTAAATCATATCTTTAAGTCACTAAGATGATTATTCTCCCTTTTTTTCAAATAAAACCTTTAGAAATTAAGTAAAGAAGATCTGGCCGACCTGAAAATCTCTATGGCAAAATACTTCACAGAAGGGCTGGGAAAGAGCAGTGGTGTTACATCCCTGTACTTTGTGGAGGAAGGACAGAGGTGAGGGAGTTGACTTTGCTTTGGGAGATTTTGCTGGTGGCTGGATTTTTGGTGTTTACAGCAGAAAAGAAGGTAGAGCTACCACACCAGAATTTTGTCTATTTCATAAAAGTAGCAGCAGAATTCCTATTTTGTTGAACAGTTACTTACCTTTTCTGCAATCTTAAAGAGTCTGCTGGAATTTCCTGTTCTCCTGTAGCATTCACTGGGTAAAGACAGGGGTTTCAGTGGGTGAACACACTGCTAATTGCTGGCTCTCGAGCAGAAGATGGATATTTACTATCAGCAAGTAACTTCTGCCTCCTTTCTTCCTTATTTAAGTGACTGGGTTTTTTAATCTCTCCATCCTCTTCCACAGAGCACAAGTTGGCCTGTTATAAATTACTGCTCAGTCTGTAGTACTACAGTTTGCAAGATGACTACATTTTTGGTAAAAATTGTAACAAACATGTTGGTCTTCTTTCTTTTTTTTTTTTCCTCTTTATTTTGCCTCCCTGTGCCTTGCCCCTTCCCTCCCCAGGAAATCTCCAAATCTGGAAGACTTGCCTTTGGAGCACGTGGCTGGCGATAAGTACATATATGAAGAACTTCTTGGCCTAAAATTTAGAATTTCTCCTCATGCATTTTTTCAAGTAAGGATGATACGAAGTTGCTAATTCTGGAGTTCCATTAATGCCCTTAAGCTTGGATAATGCTGTGTAATGAGATGCTATATACCTAGAGATTTAATCTGTTACACACTTGGTGCAATTAAATACCTTTGAGTATTATGTTTGGCTGTGAAAATAGTAAATGAATGGGACACATTGAAGACAACTTGTATTTTCTTTTTACTAGTTCAGTATCACTTGCCTCCTGTTGAAGGGCAGCCTTTATATATCCAGAACACTCAATATGTAGTTCAGGAATCTTTGTAGTACTGATTTTTGTTTGTTTTTCCAAAACTTATTCTCTCCCAAAAAGAGAGCAGGTGGACACAGCAGGTGGCCTGTGTCATTGAAATGGAAGGTATTGAAAGCAGAAGGAAGTATTTTATCAGGTAGCATCCTAAATACATTGAAGCTAAACTGTGTTTTCTGTTATTTGCCACAGATTGTAGATTACTACATTTTTTTCCCCCCATAGCGTGCTTTGCTTGCTCTTTAAGACAAAGAATATGCTTATTCTAGAGGCACTGGTTTAGAAAGCTCTAAATATGTGCAGGTCTAGGTCAGTTATATGGGATTTTAACTTACATGCAAAGTTGACTTATTTCTTAGAAACAAGAAAACACACTTTCCTAAGAATCCTAAAACACATTTGCTGTTTGTGAAGAAGTTGCCCTATTTGACCCATGCTTTCCCAGGTCAATACCCAAGCTGCAGAGGTTTTGTACACGGCCATTGGGGAGTGGGCAGAGCTGAGCCCAGAGAGCACCGTGCTTGACATCTGCTGTGGCACAGGGACCATCGGGATCTCTTTAGCAAAGGTGAGCGAGTAACTTCTCCTGGGTATAATCTGCTTTTAACAGATGTGGATCTTTAGTTGTGCTTACAATGAAAAACGCACTGGATGTACTTGAAACACATATCTTAATTTTTTCCAATTAATTTCTAATTAAACTGCTTGCAGTGTTTTATCTAATCCTTATGAAAGCTTACCCTTGTATCAAGCAGCCTAAATCATCTTGAAACTAACTCAGGCAAAATAGGAAGTCATTCTGTAGGATAGCCAAAATTCACCAGAATCCATCCATTTAACTGATGAATATTCAACACTTCCTATATAATTTTTAGAGTGGAGCTTGCTCAACTATATAAGGAAGTCTGCCCCTCCCAAAAGAAGACAGATGCCAGCATAAGTGGAGTCTTGTCACACACAGGTTGGGAGTAGGGTTCATCCCACCATTTCAGTTTAAGTCCCCCTTTATTTCCACAGGTGCCTCCTCAGCTCTTTTTCTGGCTGCAAGGCAGTAATTCTCTGAGCAGGTACAATTCAGCATTCACCTCTTGTAGTTCGTTGCTGATGCTGTCAATAACAGTTAAATTTCCATTCCACAGACAGATCTTTTTCCTTTGATTCTCTAGAAAGTAAAGAAAGTGATTGGAATTGAACTCTGCCAAGAAGCTGTGGAGGATGCCAAAGTGAACGCCCAGATTAATGGTTAGTGAAGCTAAAATGCTAAGATGGTTGGTTGTTAAGAGGTGGTGGAGTTTTGTAGCTCGTTCCTCCACACGTTATCTAAGCAGCTTGGAATTACGTGTTGTTGATAGTAATCTTGTCCATTTTAAACATTTAGTCTCTCTTGAAAACAAATACCATGTTAATCTGGGAGATCAATTTTCCTGTTGACTAACAGTCAGCTTTTTTTTGTTTTCTCCAAAAATGAAACATTTTGTTGTAAAAGTGAGATGAAGTCACACCCTCAGAAATAAAATGTGAACAGTAGCTATTTTTGCTTCAGTTCAGATACTGGAAGATGCTCAAGTTACTGACATTTAAAAGATCTCAAGTACCAGTGATTGCTTAAAGGGTATTTTTTTTTCAGTAGATGAAACAATTAGTAGTTTCTAAGACATAAGGACTGAATATCAAGATGCTTGGACTCGGAGAGATTAACATCTTTTCACTTTTTTATAGAACTGAGTAATATTGAATTTCACTGTGGGAAGGCTGAAGATCTTGTTCCTTCCCTAATTAACATACTAGCTCCTCAGAACCCCGTTACTATCGTAGATCCACCACGAGCAGGACTGCGTAAGTTTGCTTTCTCTCAAGTTTTAAGTCCATTGTCCCAACTGGTGGTTGGTGGGGAACCTGAACAAGCACCAAGGGGATAACTTAAGCAGGAGAGTTTGGGTGTAGCTGGCAGCAGGTTGGTTCACACTGGGGGTTTCTGTGAGGCTGTTGATGTGTCCAGAGCTGGTTAACAGCTGTCTCCGTTCTCATCTCCCAGATTCCAAGGTAATTCTTGCTATTAGAAGAGCTGAACATCTGAAGAAGCTTATCTACGTATCCTGCAATCCCAGAGCTGCAATGAATAACTTTGTTGAGTGAGTATTTCTTGTGTGAATAAGTAACTACACCCTTCTTGGGAAGGGGGACCGTTGTAAGATTTTCTTTAGGCCGTATGTCACCAGAAATAGCAGCTGCTACACAGCAAGCTTGGAGCTGTATTGCCTGCTGTGTGAGTAATAGTGGAAATACTGGGGTGCTGAGTAACTATCATGGAGCTGAGTTTTGGGGAGGAAAAAGTCTCCTGTAGAAGAGCAGCAATGAGCTGTGTACTCAAGTGTTCATGCCCTTCTTCCTCCCCTTTCCCATCAAGCCTTTGCCGGGCCCCTTCCAACAGAGTCAAAGGAGCCGCCTTCCGGCCCATCAGAGCGCTGGCCGTGGACCTCTTCCCTCAGACCAGGCACTGTGAGCTGCTCATCTTCTTCGAGAGGGTTGACTATTCCAACAGGAGCTCAGCTGAAGCAACACCTGATGCTGCTCTGGTGACAGCAGCAGAGCCAGACTCTGTCTGCGTGGATGGCACTGCCATGCCTCACGGTGAGGGGAGCCAGGGCACTTCGGTGCATCTAGAGCCCACGTCTGAAGAGCAGGAATTGACTTAACTCCTGAGAGATGCTCTCCAGAACCTGCTTTTGCTTGTTAACTCCTTCAGTAATGCTGTTTCTGTAACATCCCGGTAATAAATCTCTGTACAACAGAGCAGCTGCCAGCCTTCCAAATTATTTCATCACTCCAGTTAGATTTCATTACGCAGTATTAGGCCAAATCCTGCTTTTTCCTTTCTTGCCCTCAGAGAGATGGAGGTGATGAGGTAACACACGTGGAGGTTGAAACACAGCTTTCCATCAGCGTTGCACAACTCTATGCAGACAGACCTGTATGGAACCAGGGCTAATCCTTAATGCAGCACCATCCCAGGGGGGTGTAATACCCCTCGCTCCTGTGTTGGCAAGTGGCTGCTCTTTACCAGCCACCACCTCGGGAGCAAGGAGGGACCACCTCGGTACAAGGACCTGTAATGTCAGCACTGACTTTGCTCAGCTCTGGGCTCTGTCTCAGCAACACCACCTTTTGACAAAACTCAGATTTAACGGTCTTGTACCCACAAATTTACATTCTAGTAAGGATTTACTATTTCCACAGCTGAAATCAATTCTGTTCTGAGACTGTATCTGAGGATACAATAAAGGCAGCTGTATTTAACACAAGACATAGTAAACAGGTGCCTCAGACACTCGGGTCACAACTGTGACAAGGCCCAGCCCCTGAAGCCCTGCCTCCAGCCCATCTCCTGCGTGTGGAGACAAACCAAGCCGAGCTGAGACTCCTGCCCTCACACCACTCCCTCTGTCAGAATTCATCCTTAATGCCACACAGATGCCCAGCACTAGTTTGATGCACTACAGAACAGGCATTAATGCTGACTGTTAGGAGGAACACTCATTTAAAATTTAAGTCTCATGAAGTCACTGAACAATGTACATTTAATAGGGACTTACCAAAAAAAAACCAAAACCCCACAAAGCCCCAAAATACTTATCGCAGCACAGGGACTTGCTGTTCCCCTCCCTTTCCAACAGGCACCAAACCCAGCACCTTTGGATTGTGTCACTTCCAACTGTGACATCAGTTAAGTAGAAATACGATTTCCAATTCAAGAAGTTTCATTCCATGCAAACATTCAATTCTTTACCAAAAAGGTGATTAAATAAGTGCTTCCATAACCCATGAGCCTGTACTCATTTAATTTCTACTTAAAATTTTAATACCTAGAGGAATCGAAGAATAAAGTTCCTTTTTCTAAGTATGCATAAACTATTAGAATACTGATCACACTGGAGTATTTTATAATATCAAACTTTATTGCTCAAAACTAATTGTCTGAAAAATACACATGTAGTACTCAAAGACCAAACACACAGGATTATATGATTGTGCAGAAAGCAAGCAAGCAGAGGCTCAGTGAAAAGGAGGCTTTATAGTTGGACCGATTCAGCGCTGGCATCAAGCAACTGCACCCACCCCCTCGTCTGCCCGTTCCTGTCCTCGCCCTCTCACACCACACTCAACACTGGAACTGCTCCTCTTGTTTGGTTCACAACAGCCTGGCTCCTGGCACCTCACACCTCTCCCCACGCAAAGCCAAGAGGCTCTCGCTTCCCTGGATTTGACTCCAGAACCAAAAGTACAGTCTAAAGAATTAACAAGATAAATCATGATGCTTTTAAATACTCGGATGTTAGGAATATATTTGTGTAAAGCCCAACAGCGTCACAGGAAAGTGGAAGTTTTTACATACGACAGTTAAGTTTATGCATAAAGAGTCTTTCCAAACTTCTGAGTACCCAACTACTTCATCAGTTTTGTTTAATAAATAGGTAAGAAAAAGCTGGACGACTGGTGTTTAAATAGGTAGCATCTGACTAGTCACTGGAAGTCACAGTAAGTTTTCCATCAGTACCATAAAGATTTGAATGCACACAAATTTAATCCTTAAAGTCAATATACCACACTTTTGTCAAGAAGCACATAATATGCAAAGCAAAAACTGTCTAATTCCCAAAGGATGGAACAGTTCTGAAAAATAACACTCCATCCCCATAAAAATATCCATCCTCCTCTGGATACAGAAGGGATAAATAACAAATACCAGTGACAAAAGCAGCAGTTGTTTTAGGCATTCATACAATCAAGATCTAAACCTTTACAGCCGATTACCTAGAAAACACACAAGAGTTACACAACAAGTTTTAGGTTACATCTTGAACCACACCGTAAGTCTTCATGCAGAAGCTGAAGTTAATGCAATGATCTATCCTCTATCACAGCAGCTCGTGCTCATGTGCAAATGTGAGACTGTTACACTCCAAACAATAGTAAACATTAAAACACAAGAATACTTCACAATGACAGAAACAGCAGTTGTTTGTTCCAGCAGTTATTGCGCTATTTTCTGGACATCTCTCCAGATAAAGGCTGCAGCAAGGTCTAATACCATTTTTTTTGAGTTTCTTTTTGTTTAGAATGCATAATAGACGTTCTAGGCTTTGGTTCACAATGAAATCTCTGGGTGTTCAAATTAAGGGCAACGGTCACCTTGCGATTCTGATAGTGGCAGACTGAGGTAATACAGCAATCTCTTAAAAGAAGGGAAACCAATTTGGAAGCGAGGCATCTGTGGGTATCCTGCAGGTGACCTGCAAACACCTTGACATTCTGATTTTGGAAAAATAAAGAGATCTACAGGGATGATTTGTCCTTTACAAGGGCCGTCCAAGTATGGATCTTTCTGCTAAAAACACGTAAGCTGAAGTAAAACCTACCAAAGAGAGTAACGCATTTAGGCATAGGAGATACAAGCCCTGTCTTTATGAGAAGAAAACAGAAGAAAAAAACAACAAGAAGAGAGACAAGCAGCAATCACTGCTTGTCACTACTGCACCAGTTGTATATACCCTTCAAAAGATGGAGATTTATTAAAGCTATATAAAAAAAAGCAGAGGCAGTGGTTTTTTTGTTTTTCTTTTTTTTTTTAAGATAGGCCACTTCTTTAAATAAGTTTATGTAGAGTCTTCCAACTACCCGTATCCTGTTATTACAGGATTACAACTCATGGAACTCAAAAGCTAAATATAATAATAAAAAAAAAAGGGTGAATTCATATTTGCGAAGACCTCTGAGCGTATCACTCCAACACACAAGCAGGTAAGACTCCAAGGCTCCTCCTGTTTAACCTCAAACATTGTATACAACATGTGAGAGAACACTAGTTCAAATCTTCCCAAAACCATGGGCAATATTCAAGGGAGGCCTTACAATACTGATGCCAATATTGTTAAAATCCAGCAGGCACTAAATTCAATATACTGCAGCGCTGTGTGTAACATGGTAAAAAAACTAAACACCACACAACCAAAAAGGCCCCAAACCAAAACCAACCCCCCCTCCAGGCCTCCAGATCACAGTCCGGGGGAGCCCCCGGAGCTGCAGCAGCCGTAAGGAGCCGAGCTCTCGCTGCCACAGGAGCTGGGGGGGACACAAACCACCGACCCCCCAGACCAGCCTGGTCTGTGCTCTCCTCTGAGACCAACCGAAGAGCCTACAGTCACCGAGAGGAACCAGACCCAGGGAGCCACAACCCTCCTGAGAACTTCGGGTGCCATGGGGAGCCCTGCCTCTGTTCCAAGGTTTGTTTTATAATAGTTGCATATTTGCCATTTGCTTATTCATCAGTATAACCTGTTACGGTCTCGTTCTACTCATTACTCTATGTCATTTTCCAACTCTACATTCTAGCTTTCATTGCAGAAGTTATACGTTTTTTAGCTTTTAAAGAAAAAGTAATTAGAAAAGTAAAACCAAAAAGTAAAACCAAAAAACTTCTTAAAAAACCTAAATTGCTGCAGTTATTTCAGATTTCTCAGATTTGTGGTTTTTGGTTTTTTTAAAAAAAATTCTTTGCATTTATGATGTAAATTAAGACTTAATTGATCAAGTCAGATGTATTCTGACTCCAAACAAATGAGAAATTGTTTTATTGCTGGGAGAAGGGAGTGGAAGGTCTTTAATCACCTCACTGGCAAAATATTTTCAGAGACTGTCAACCATCATCAGCTGTATTTTGGCTCCAAGCTTTGAAAAACAGCCTTTCAAACTACAGTTTTCATTTTAATCAAATAAATAGGGCCAAATTTCCCCCCCTTTCTACTGATCTGTAAACTAACACAGGCTCTTTTCAATTAAAATAAACCCCAATAATTTTGGATATCCAGCCTGTTGCTCTTAACACTACCAGGTACACTTGTTCTTTTCAAGTAATCAAAAAAAAAAACCCCTCTGTGTCCTATGATCTGGAACCACTGACCTGGCAGGAGACAAAAAACAAACCAGAACAAAAGAAACAGCATTACTGGCCTAATCCTATGGCATTAGGAACATCGCTCACCACTTCCATGTATTTGTCACCAAAGTGTCTTATCAGTGCATATTATTATGTGCTGAAATGCAACAAAACTTCTCACAAAAATAGTTTTAGGCATGTTCATACAAGAAGATGTACATATATTTCTTTTATATATACATATATGAATGTGTATATATATAATATTAGCTTCAACCTGTACACAGATATTCTGAATTTCATCCTTAAAATACATCCATTTGTGATACCATGGATGGCTTTCCAGGAAAAAGTGCTTGTTTGAGTTAATCCTGTGTGAACATGCCTGTCCTCTGTGCATTTGCCCAAGTAGAGATCTTTATGATCAATCCTTTAAACGTACATAATCTCAGAGGTATTAAAAATAAAAAATAAAAAAGAAAGAAGTAGGAAAAAGTAATATTGCCCTGATGATGCAAAAAGAACAATGCATAACTGAAGCAGCTTGGATTTTAAAAGTTATCTTGCATTCTGCAGCAAACAATTTTTAAATAATTGTTGAAAATCTAGTTCCTCCATTTGTGTTATTGCTCCCCACTCGTGAGTTCTCTCACTACACGTCGACAGTGCACAGAGGTTCACTACCGGGCTGAGCCGACTCCACTATGGTCATCTTGGGCTTCTTTCGAGTTTCCTCCTAAAGAACATGAAAGGAACCCCACCACACGGTCATAAAGAGACTGGACTAACACACCTTTTTAAAATTTTGAACAATTTCAGCCAAAGCGACATGTTGATCTTTCTGAAAGGCTAACTTGTTCCAATGGTAAAAATAAATTTACTGAAGTGGATAAAATGAAATAAGGATGAGAATCTCTCTATAATGAAGGTGGCCCACTCACCCCCTCAAGGTTTGCAAAAATTCTAATAATTGGCAAGCTCGACCCATGGCATTCTTATACTGTTTATAAATACAGAAGAACATGTACTCACTCTTTCTTGTGCCAACTTTTTCATTTCTTCCTGTAACTTATTCAGGATGTGCAGATTTGGCTTGTTCTTTTTGGCATACTGCTGAAGCTCTATCACACTTTTATCGGAGGTTTCCTGTTTGACAGAACCACAAGGAAAAAATGAGGTTTTGATGAAAAAATGAAAATACAAAGAGCAAAAGTTTCATCTGCAACAGTAGTACTTCCTTAAGCAATAACATGTATTTACATGAGTTGGTTAAACATGAAGTGACTGTCAGTAACAGCACTTGTCTTACAGCCTGGCAGTAGCAAAGGTATGAGAATCAGTTCAGAGGAACTGGGAATTGCCCATAAACACACACTGACTTTACCATGACAGAGAACATTGTTATGCTAAAATAGATACCATTAAAGCTTTCTTGTAACTACATAAAAAACCCCACCCACAACCCAGAAAATTATAAAAGCAAATACAATCACACTGTCAGTAAGAATCAAACAAAATCATGTTCACCTGTTTAACCATCTTGCTACTCTCTCTACCGTACATCCGCAAAAGAGAGCCCCAGTTTTTCACATGTGGATGCAGTAGCTGCAGGATTTTCTGAGAAGCTAATTGTTTCCCCACTCTCTTATTTTTGCCTGTAAAAATAACCATGAGAAGGTGTTTTGTTTCAAAAAATACGGGTAACATTAGATAAGTAGGTGAACACCAATTATTTACTTGCATTATTTAAAACAGAGATACCAGAGAAGAGCAAGCATCTAACAAGCACCTACAGGATGGACAAAGGAGAAGAGGAGAAGAGGAAGACACCATCATTGGCCACACCAAGTCCTGTACTTACACCAGCCTCGCACTGTGTGTTTGCCACAAGTCATGACGTATTCGCTCTTCTGATTTTTACCAGGAATCACTTCAAACTTTATGGATGTATCACCCATTCCATGGTTTCTTAAGCACAAAGAAAAATCAATATCATATACTAAGTAAAATTACAAACAACTGAAGGGTTGCAGTTATCTTAGAAATTAGAATCATTCGTAATACATTTTAAAGACCTTAATTATAAAGGGTTTTTTTAGATCAGTAACTTGACTTGAACAGGAATCAAGCCTGTATAAAGGAGAAACAAATATATTTCTACATTCACAACTAAGTCCTAATCTCAATACAGGAGACTAACAGCAAATATGAATTAAAGGAAGGTACAGCATGCACCAGTTCAGTCCACACCACACCTCCTACAGTCAGAGTGAGCACAGAAGCGCGGCCAGCACACTGGTGTCCAGGTTAGTGACAAACACTGTGGGACCAAACAAACGGTGTCCCCAGCCCACACACCTGGACACAGAAGAATTTGCTCCTTGTGCCACAGCCTTACCTTTTAAGGCACTCATGGAGAATCTGATATGGAGACAAGAGTCCAGCTTTACTGGTGAGTTCATATACCCGTGAGTCCTCAATACTGATATGGTTGAAATACTACAAAGGAATTGAAAAGGGTTATTGGGCTTTTGTACAAGTAAGACCCCAATACTGTTCTTAACCCTCATTTCTCCTTTGCAGCATCAAAAACATTCTGTTACTCTGCTTAATACTTATTTTAAAATCCATATTGGAAGTATTTACCAACATCATTAAGACTGTCACAACTAACCGCATACTTGCGGACAGAAATTTAAATAATTCTTTTAATGACAATTTTACATTATACACGATAGACATAAAAATGACAGTCTTACAAATTTTTTATCATCCTTTCTCCCTCAGGAAAAGGCTATTTTATTTGATGTAACTAATTATAAAATTCTACTTAAAATACTGATGTTTAATAAAAGAAAACATAACAGCTATTGGAACATTTTGTATTTTTTTTAGAATAATGCATTTTCTTAATGACAATTTCAATGATGTGGGATGTACAATATAGCTTTAAGTTAAAGCAAGTGTACAAACAACTCATTGTGTTACACTTCTTAAAATGAAAACATTCATTTCATGCTGATCACCAATTTTTTCCTTTACTCCTTCCTGATGGTCTGTTACACACTGCACTGGAAGTGAACATTCCACCCATGAACTAGCTGTTTAATTACATTTCCAATACCTGAAGATACAGCACATGCTCTGTGCTTAAAGAAAATTTGCCTTTGATTTTCTCAAATGTCACTGCTTAAAAGGCTGACGTTTTAGCTGTCTGATCTGGCAATAAGTAGCTTCCCCAGGTAAGTTCTTATCTCAGAAGCCTGGGCACTTTTCTTACTTGATATTCTAAGAGGAGTAACCCTAAGGGTTTAGTACCTCAAGTTCTTCACTGTCTTTGGGCTTCTCCTCAGAGGTCTGTTTAACAAAGTCAGGAATAAGAATTTCCAGTGTAGCACGAGCTGCAGAAAACAATTAAACATCTTGATTATGTGTATTTTAAACAATGACTGTAAAAAAAAAAAACAAACCACAAAACAGCAGAATGAAGCACCCCTTAAGCAAGCTTCACATCTCCCCTAGAAATATCCACTCATATTAGAGAGCACCTCTACAGATAAGATGTGCATCTTTTTTTTAAGGAGTATATCCACTTGCACTTTAAGGGGAAAAACAACTCTACTTGAACAAGTTGATTATGAAAGTCTCACAACCAAATAACTAAGAAGAAACTACTTTTTGCAAGTGTCTATGAAAGAAAAAAAAAAAGATAATGAAGTGTCATTTTAACAGTGTCATAGAGAACTTAGGACCCAAAATTAAACAGTTATTTTAAGATGAGCCCTAGTATCACATCAGCAGGGCACCCGGAACTCTAGGACTGTCCAAAAGGCACACCCAGTATTGCCTAAATTGTCACAGAAAAATACCTTTTTTCCTACACACAGACAATTGTGGGCTGGCTTTTGGTGATTTAGCTGCACTGATGTATTTCACAAGTGCAGAAAGTACCACAAGTATATTACACATTTTTACATGTGTAAAAGTGGTTTTTTCTTGATCCTTGTGCTAAAGACATTTAAATCTGGAGCTCAATAAGAAGTTCTAATGTGTCAGACAGATTCTCATCTAGATCTTAATTATTTGAATATTTATCAGACTTAGACAATTAGAACTAATTAATGAAGATAAGTACTTGGAAATCAATAGTCACAGTTTAGTGCAATTATTTTATTATTAGAAAGAAAACCAAATAAAATATTGAGGGGTGGGGCTTATACAGCAGGTGACAGCATGAATATAAAACTCCCAACAAGTTCTTACTGGTCTGATCATTAAAGACAGACACTTTTATGGGTGCTGAGTACACATCAATAGTTTACACATAATTTGGCATCTGAAATTTCTTCATGGTTTTCTGTCCCAGTACATTGTTGAATTTAGGGTTGTCAGAAAAGTCTCTGCAACAGTTATTTATTGCTTTCACCAAGAAGACATGAATGTGCCTTCTTTGGCTATTAACAAAACGATTCATATTTATTATTGCAAATATGTCATCTTCATCAGAAACGAAGCTAAACAGATAAACAATTCAGCAGTTGGTATTAAGAAAAAAACCAAGTGTTACCAGCTTTATTCTTGGCAAGTTTTTTGCTGCTGGCAGTTCCTGCCCCATATGTTACTCCATCAATTATCACCGAGGCTCCAAAAGGTTCACTTGGGTTCTCTGGAAATGGAGGAGAAAAAGAAAGCTTTTCAGAACTCCCAATGTCAAATACTCATCATGAACATGAAACAGCACCATCATCAAGACTTGTTTTCTGTTTTATTTCAACTTCAAGAGGGATGGAAATTGTTTACTCTTCAGGAAGACTGAAGAATTGATTACTGCATTGATGTCAGAAACTAACAGTCTTCCACGAACAAAGACTTACCATCACATACTTCATGCTTCCAAATGAAGTACTTTTACATTTTAAGAGATCATTTGTAATCTGACAGAATTCAAATGTTAATTACAAAGTTTTTGCATCACTCACACAGCATAAATACACAAGCTACGCATTCTGATAATGAAAATTTAGTTACATTATGTAATGCATATATAGCAATACCATAACTCTGAAAAATAATAGATTCTGCACTAAACTAAGATGCCTGACATGTAATTCCTTTGATGCTGACTGTAGGACTCAATCCTTTCATGCCTTCTGCTGAAAGAGGTGCAATTGCTTCCTCTTCCATAAAGACAGCCCCCCCACACACCCAAAAATCCCAACTTGCCAAAAGCAAAAATGCAGGGAACATAGGCTATACCACTTTGAAAAGCAATCTCAAATGCAGCTAGAGAAGGCAGCCTGGTTGGAATTTACAGGGAAAAAATTCACTGAATTTATTTTTTAGAGTTGGAAGGGGCCATAGAGATCATCTAGTCCAACTCCCCTGCCGAAGCAGGATTGCCCAGAGCCAGAGCATATTACTCAGGACTGCATCCAGGTGGGTCTTGGAAACCTCCAAAGAATGGGACTCCACGACCTCCCTGGGCAGCCTGTTCCAGGGCTCTGTCACCCTCACTGTGAAGAAGTTTTTCCTCATATTTGAGTGGAGCCTCCTATGTTCCTATGTGACAGGACCCAAAGGGTAATGGTTAATGGAGCAGGTTCAAGCTGGAGGCCTGTAACCAGTGGTGTCCCCCAGGGATCAATACTTGGTCCAGTCCCGTTCAACATATTCAATGTTAATCTGGTTCCAGTTATATTCATCATATAACATCTTTAGATTATTGGTTAAGCATTAAGTACATTCCCCCACAATCCTAAAGTTTCTTCCCAAGTTTTTGCTTTTCTGAGTGCCAGCAACACTTAGTTTCAGAACAGCCTAAGTCAGGAACTACCAAACTACTTCTCACACCACTGGCACAGAATAAAATTAAAAGCCATTTAAAAAAAAACCAACCACACTCAAACCAACAAAAGCCAAACAGCTACCCATCCAGCATTTACCATAAATCCCACACTAACCATGGAACAATACAGTCTCAGTAATTCTTTATTACTTTTATTCCAGTAAAATGACACTTCTATTTCCATTCTTCTAATATCATGAGCAAAACTAGTCAACATTTGTACCAAATCAATTCCTCCTAATTACACATGAACTCTTTGCAATCAGCATCTACCTAGTAATGTCTCCAACATACTAATTAGAATTTATCAGTGCTCTTATAGAACAGTCACACAAGAGAAGTAGTCTATATAGAAATGTAGATGTAAACCAGAAATGACTAACATCAATTTATAAATGCACAATTATCTCTGGATGGACCAGATTAAAATACAAAGCTCCCTAAAACAACAACAATTGTAACAGATTAACTTAGAGTTACTTACAGGAAAGGATTTTAAAACTTCACATATCTAGAAAGCCTACTATATTTTTTTTCAATAGCAAGAAAACCAGAACAGAATAAAACCACAAGAATATCACAAATTACTGCAGCTTTAGGTACATATGCATTTCTTTAAAATTCTTAAAAGCTTCATAATTGAAGGCCTACAAATTTCTCTTCAGAAACTATTTGGGGTTAGCATTTAATTTTTTTTTTTCAGGATTCTGATGATTCAATGAAACAATGCATGCCTTATAATTGGATTTTTCTGGACAACAGTGACAAAAAAATTAAGCGAGTATTGTGCTGAAATTGCCTGTATTTCATGTGTGCTTTTAGACATAAACAAGTTACATCCATTTTCACTTATGCACAGTTTTCCAAGTGAAAAGCCATACTGTTATTTTAAGTGCAAGCCACATTTAAGATAAAGAAAACATTTCCTACCAAGAATGTGACTCACAAAAGACTTTCAAGACATCCCACAGGAAAACTGTCTTTTTTTTTTTTAAATATCCAAACCTGTGATAAACCCTTCAAAAGAACATGCAGTTGATGAAGAAAAAGACTTAACAGACTTACCACATTCAAAGAAATTGTAAACAGGGCGAACCTTTAGGACTCGTTGCATATATTCATGCAGTATGCAAACTTCAGATTTCCCATTGGGATTAATGACAAATTCTACAAAAAAAGAGAGTGGGAGGGGAAGACAGCTGAGCAGTTCCAGTCTTCAATAGATAATTTCTACTATAAATACCCTTTATAGCTTGTCATTTATGTAAGTGCCTGCTCAAGTAAAAGACAATGGCGCTGAATGAGACACAGGTAATTCTGACCTTAGTTTAGGTTGTTTCAATGTGGCGCTAAACCTAGGATTTAAGATAAAGTCTATTACCTAAAAACTCAGCTGCACCTCCCTGTAATGGGGGATGGTCAATGTGCAGCTCATAAGCTGTAATTCTGCTAAAGGGAAAAAACACAGAAACATGACAATGTACAAAACAAGAACAAACCCCAAGTCACAGCCTATGGGCATTTTAAATACCAAAGTGCAGTTAAACACACTACTCTTGCTACACAGCCAAAACAGGCAAGAGCTAATTTGCCAGCTTCTCATTAGACATGAGAACCACTCCTCACACTGTACACACAGTTCTTTAACTACTCCCTCAAACACAGTTCCATCAAACTGCTTTAATATTCTATTTTTAACTGTAGCTTCCAACTTAGATCAATCTGACATTTGTCCCTAGCATTTGTCCCTAGCATTTGTCCCTTATTTGGGACCAATTAGACCTGGCACAGAACTGAGAAGGCAGTAGCACTGAGTGATGAGGCAGGAGGGTTTTCAGTAACGACCCACAGTAACAAGTAGCTGAAGATAGTTTTGGATTTTTTTTTTTTTAAAAATCAAGCTTAGAACTGCAATTAGCCTGTGATACAAAATATTTGAACTCCAGGTAAGCAAACTAACCTTTCTTTGTAGGTGCATCCTGCACTGACAAGGTAATGAGTTTCTGATTGGCAGGTAGAATGGGCCTCTCCGATTCTGCCTGCTTCCGCTTCATTTCACGATTGAATTGCCGTCTCTCAGCCCAGGTTCTGAATTTTTTTACAGTAACTTGTTCAAAGTCAAAACGCTTTTCAAGATAGCGTCTAAAATCTTCCAGATCTAAGAAACACAAACAAGTTACTCTCTCGATTATTAAGCAAGCATTAAGTTCATCATTGTCACTGTTTCAAACATTTTTTTTTAGACTGGCACCAGAAGCAGTGGCTTTATTTCACATACTCAAGGTTAGGATGCTATTTTATACTAACAGAACTCGTTACAAGTTTTCTGTTACTGGGTCAAATGCAAAACACTCATGCAAACTGGAAAACCAAAAAAATTATGAAGCTCTATACTCCTTTGCATGAGTGCAATTATATTTGCATAATTTATTCTGCCAGACTTCTGCAAATAAGCAAACCTAGTTTTACTGCACTGTTCATCTAAAGAGATCATACTGAAATAGACAATTCAGCCACAGACCGCATAGAAAAGCCTATTTAAAGAAGTCACACAAACACACCTGACAATTGCCATTTATATGTACAGATTGAATTAATTGAATCTTAAAATGAGATAAAATCTACAGGACTAGACCTCCAAAGTTTTCACATTTTTGTGAGTAAAACCTTTGCACGTAGACTCACAAGTCTTCAGCAAAAATCCCCACTGTATGTTTCTCTTCCTGTTAAAAAAAAATATCAAAACTCCTTTCTGAAACTGGATCTACTCCAGATCTCATATTAAACACTGTGCAGGAAGCATCAGACTTTTGATCTCTGGAAGATATTATTCAGTTGTCAAGTCTGGAATAAAGCACATTTATCCCAAAGACTGTTATCCCAACTGTCGCCAAGAGCAGACATGGCTTTCCATACGTACCTACAGATTCATCTTTACATACTTCAACTTTGGCCTTAACTTGTCCTAAGGCTCCTTGTGCTGTATCTCCCCCTGAGGGGTCTTTGTCATCTAAAGGCCCAGAATCAGCAGCAGTAGAGTCCGGTTCTTCTGTTTGGCAATCCAGTTCTGAAGATTTATCTAGATGCTTTACAGGTGACACTTCCCCATTTGGGGTTATGTCATTGTTTTGTTCCCTTTCCTCATTTTCCTTCATTTTTTTGTAATGCAAGCAGGGAATGCTACTGAGGGGAGGATCATGTTTCTGCAAATATAAAATAAAACAGAAGGTTTCAG
This sequence comes from Scolopax mira, assembly GCA_004320125.1. NCBI lineage: Eukaryota > Metazoa > Chordata > Aves > Charadriiformes > Scolopacidae > Scolopax > Scolopax mira. Next base: position 874,597 of record BJBW01000844.1, read on the forward strand.
TGACCTTAAGGTCACCAAACACAAAACTCAAAACCAAAAGAAGTGAATAAGATGGAAGTTACTTTTATTTAGTCAAGGGTCCAAAGTCTCTCTGGTCAGCAAATCTTCTTCTACTCAAGATCTGAGTACATCCACTGCTACGGTATCTTGGCACTGAATAACACTGACACTAACCTTCAAGTGTGTTTGCTGGTTTAGATCCAAATTACATCCAGTTCAATTACAGGCAAACACTACATGCTTTCATAGAATCCACTAAGCTCTCTTGGGGTTTAAGTCCATGATATTAACGGCAATTTCTACAGATTCTTTGGATTCAGGAACATCACATGCTTACTTCCATATATGTGGCCCATAAGCCACAGCTCAGGCTAACTTACAGTTGCAAATAAGAGATAAATACATTTCATGGTGGAGTAACACCAACGTTTTGCAGCCACGTGCTAGAACAAAGGCACTTCTCATTCACTGTAACCACTCAAACTCACTAGAAAAATGGAAAACCAAAACACCGTAAGAAAAATCATACTAAGTTTTCAAGAACAGAGGAGTCTATTTTGCAAGTACATCCAAGGCTGGAAAGAAGCTCAATAAAGTAGAAAAATACTGAACTGTTGAGGAACATATCTGATTTTTAAAGTCTCAGGAAGTATTTAAATAACTGACAGTTCTCACCCTTATGCTTCCTGTTCCCAAGAAGTAAGGTCTAGACCAGGTAACAACTCTAGATTCTCTGTGCAGATATACAGGAATGCCTGAGTTATGGAATGTCATGATCCATCCATCTGGCAAAGGTTCTGTAGGAGGGCGGCCACGACCTTTAAAGCAAAAACTCACTTTAAACTTGGAGAGACAGCTCAGAGAACAGAAAAAAATCTAACATTTTTATTTTTATTGCCTTTTTCTGTCTCAAAGGATAAACCGACACTGAAACAAGACTAAAAAGGTTCTGTAGAAAGTTTTTGTCTTGTTTTAATAAAATAAATATGCTTCTAACCCACATTAAGTCCTGCAAAATTAGACTCCATTATGTTTTTAACTGAAAAGCAATAGCAGCCCTAATTTTTATACAGGCTTATTTGTTCATTTCACCAATTAATTTCTCTGGTTTATTCTGGAACATAGTGAAGCTGTAAAATACTCCCCTAGAGCACATTCAAATTTTAGTTATAATTCAGACTATTTTCAGTTATGTTCTTCTGGATTGGTTCACCTTCTCAGTTCTTTATTAGTAGGTTTGAAACATTTACATGATGAAACTTGATAAAGTGACTTTCCTTATGATTTTTTTTTCCTAGGATGCATGCATGAAGACTTCACACAGCAATTTTAGCAACAGAAGTTATATAACTGAAGTAGGAAGGAGTTCACAATGACCACAGTCTGCAGCAGTTTTGCAATACTGAAGAAAAAAGGTAAGATCATCCTCATTCACTGCCCTACCACCAAGTTAGTGTTCTTTATAACCTTTCACAAATCCACACACTAAAATAGATTCTTGTTACATACAACATATGAAGATCAAGAGCACTACCAAAAAAAAAAAAATCAACTTCACTGCTGAGGAACATGGAAAAAAATCAAAACATATCCTACAGTAAGGAGCCTTAAAACAATACAGTTCTGTAATACTAATTATTTGACAAGAATTGCTTTCCTAAACTTTGTTGGGTGGTATATTTTTACTATTTTTTCCCCCCTACAGATACAAGCCATGCAAAAAAAAAAATCCCATATTTAGTGCGCATTAACTTACTTTTAAGTACAGTTTTAATTTTGGTCATCATTGGCTGCACACTTGTTTCTCCATCAGACTGGTGATCACTTTCACCACCATATTTCTCATTTTCTAGTCTCCTTGTTTTAGGTGCTCGAAGACCCTCTTCCAGCAGAGCATCCACATCATTATCAAAGTCATCCTGAAAGAGACTTCATCAGACACCATCCTTCTGGGGCTACTAACCTCCCCTTCCCCTTGCAAAGAAAAAGTAGACATTTTCTCTATGCACTTCCACACAGACAGAAACTAGAGATTTCCAATCATACCAGTAAAAAGACTGAAAAATAAGAAAATAAGTTTTCATAAGTGAGAACTGATATTTTTCATGATAAAATGAGCTGTAATTGTGTAAGAAACCTTTTAAATGTTTGAACAAGACTATAGAAGCCGACACACAACTCGGAAGTTTAACCAACATAATTTACAAGAGTTCAGCCAAAGTTCTGTCTCAAAATTCTGCATTTTTTTTACTCAAGTACTGCGCATTTGTAGAACTGTTTCAGTGAACATCTCTACATATTTTTTTCTAGCCACTTGGAAACCTCTTGCCCACTGAAAGCCTGTGGATTTACTTACCTCATATGAGTAATTCAATGTTTCTTCATCCACTTTATCTCTTTGAACAATTGCTTTAGATGTGAACCCTCCTCCTTCTTCATCTATTTCCATCAAATTGTCGGTAAAGTCTTCTAGCTCATCCAGAACAGCATATTCCACTCTCTTTTCCTGATCAATATCATTTTCATCATCCTTCTTCTCATCATTTTCACCCCCTACTCCTACAGCTTTACCATTACTACCACCAAAAGGACAAACATGCAAATCCCCGTTTACATTATTAATACCAAAATCTGTATCTGCCTTATAATCCTGCTCAACTCCAGTGTACAGAACTTTCCTATCTTTACTTTTGCAGCTTTCTGTAAAGCTAACGCTTATCTTCACATCTTTAAGTAACTTAAGATCTGGGGTGAACTTGCGAACTGAAGGTGCGTGACGAGCAGTTCTTGGGCTTTGGTCACTATTGTTAGGATCTATTATAAGACGACTTTTGTAGCAGGCAGATCCCTTTGTGAGAAGCTGTGTTCTGCAGATACTGTGCGTGTCCCCAGCAGGGGTATCTGACTGTCCATCACCACCAGAGCCAACGTCCATTACCTCTGCGTCACTGGACGTTTGCAGGGGAGGTGGTGGAGGCTGTTCGTTAGGCGGCAGAGGTGGGGGACAAGTATGATTCTCCACATTCATTTCTCTTGCAGGTTCTTTAGGGAGGGGTGGTACATTTTCATATTTCTCCATTTTTAAAACTACTGTTTTTAAAAAAAACAACAATGCTTTAATAAATGTTTATATCTATATTCCTAACATGCATGAGTCCATCAAGATTGGCTTATCATGTTCTATTCAATATGCAACACTGATGATTCAGTTAAGCTGACTACATTGTTCTTTTCATTAATGTAGACAGCTTTCAGAATCACTGTCTCAATTATTGGAAATCACAATGCATTCAGCTTAAATAGCTGAAGACTAAGACTGCATCTTCATTGAACAAGCAGGTCTCCCTTTCTTCTTTCCACCTACAAGAAGGAAAAAAAAAAAAAAGAAAGATCTTTGTCACAGAAAAAAAAACAACCCACAAACCAGAAATAGCATCCCAGGCAAAAAGGAAAAATGTCACTCCTTCCCATGTAAGTTTCAACTAAAATTAAGAGTGACATTTTTACAGTGACAAAAGCAGCGTATATTAATTCCCTTTTGAATGGGACTGAAATTAGATTGGTTTCACTGTTCAGGCTGTATGCTAGCACAAGAAATTGCTTACATATAGTTCCCTAATTTGTTGATTATCCCTGCTTGGTAACTAGGCAGGGCATTAAGGACTACACTAAAAACTGCATCTGGGGGAGATTCTCCCATTATTTAAAATATTCGAGCCATACTTACCCACACAGCAGAAAGGATAACTACCTTACAGACAATCTGCAACACCAACAAGATTTTAACAGCTATCATCTTGTAAGATGCAAAGTTTCGTGAAAGTTTAAGTTATTAGGTACTTTTGAAGTCTCATGGGAAGTTTTAACAGGAAATCCCATAATTTATTAAAAACTCACACCAAATGACTCTCTAAATAACTAGATATTAGACATTTGATCTTATATTCCACACAGTTATGAGACTATATAGTTGTTATGCCTGAAGAATTTGTGTCTAGATACACCACAATAAAGCTCAAATTAATTCTGGGAGGCATTTAGAAGGCAATGTTTTATTTAGGTAATTCAACTTGGCAAAAATATGCAATTGCTCCATGAAATTTGATGGCAGGTGAGTGGTGTGCATTTTGGTTCTGTTGTTTGTTTGTGGGTTGGGTTTGTTTGCTTTTTTAAACACATCAACAGGGTTCTTTCTACCATGTGTGATGGTCCCTTCAATGATACTTTTGTCATCTATATAGGACTCAGCACCTGGGGAAGGGAAGCACAATTTCTGAACTGCTACTTTGGATTCTCCAAGTCCTTCTGTACCACTCCAAACTGGGCCTAAGTCTTCCTACCAGCTAGAAATAAAGCAGCATTACTCTGCCCAAGACAGAGAGCTGGCTGAATCTTCTCTGTTCAAAGTATTCTCAGGAAGTAGGGAAAGCCCACCCAAGAATTCTAGAAAGGTAAGCCCCAAGTCCTTAGCATTGCTGCATAACATTTGAAGGCAACAAGGCAGAAAGTTTGGGTTGTCTCGAGGGACTTAGAGGAGCCAAATATAATTCTCTAATGTATCTCCATATCAGCCTAGACGGAACAAACCAACAGCAATATCCAAACACCAACTGGGGCAAGGCAGGAAACTGGGAATCAGGAGTTATAATGGGAGCAATTAAAATTCAACAGCACAGAGAAGCTACCTACCTGGAAGCCAGAAGAAAGCAAAATATACAACAGAGGAAACTCTCGTTTTAGTGATTTGGCAATAAAGTTTTTCTGAGGCAGCAGAGTAGTTCATACTTTGTGGGGTGTTGTAGGATTTTTTTAATATACTTGAAACTGACACATTCAAGACCCTGAGCTTGACATGCATTGTAGAATTACTCAGAAAAAATACTCCATATTGATAAAAGCTCTAAAATAATCCCATCTTCTGGAATTATTCTTCTAAAGCAAAAACCAGCTCATTCACCAATAGAACTGCTTGTTTTACATATTAAAATCCATTCCATCCTACAAGATGATCATACAATCACCCCAAGCAAAGATTAAGTCCTCCTATTTTCAACAGGTTCTGAAATATTTTATGTAACACAGAATGCCCCTAGAAATATATTTGTCTAATAACCTTTTCCTTTTCTCATCTTCAGATTAAAAAAAATTAAGACGGTGAATGATAAATTGTTAAATTCTGCACAATAAATTATTAGTGTCTTCCCTGTTAATTCAGAACAAAAGAATCCAGTCATAGTGTAAATTTAGTAACTCCTGGAAACTAAATGCTTAAGTAATCCAATTTTTCCACTTTAATAGTCTTTAGGAGGCTCTTTTAAAGAGCAAACAGAATTATTTTACACAGAAACAAAATACTGAAATTGGTCTTGTAGAATTTTAAAGAGCCCTACCTTCCCATATGATCAAGGACCTACCTGCTTCAATTAGAGAGACTATTTTTGACAAGTCATAAGATACGATGATCAATGCAGTTCCCACATCCCCAATATATGGCCTGCTCCTCCACTAAGAAGTGTTTTAACACCACCAATGTCTGAACACAGTAAATATTTACCAGCCTAGTTCTTCCAGTTCACTGATACTACACCTTGTGGAAAAGATCTCTTGATTATATTCAAGTGCTCTTAACAATGAAATTTTTGTTGGCCTTGGAATAATAGCATACCAACTCACTGCCAGGGATTGTCTACTAACCAGTACACGTACCGTGGTCAGAAAAACTAGTAGACCAAGATGAGTTTAAGCTAGCTTTTGTATTTCTAGCCATAAATCTGCCACATCCCTAGGGTAAGATAACAGAATTTGGCAGCTCCAGAGTTACAGTGGGCTATAATCACTTTCTAAAAGCTACAAAAAGCCATGGAGCAGTAGAGTAACACAGGTCCAATTCCCATCTACTTTCCTGCCAATCACTGTTACAATATGCCCTTTATATCAGGGTCTGGAAAAGACAAAACTCACACAACAAAGCCAATAAAGATTTTTCCCCTTAAATACTAGGTATTTTAAAAGAAAGACAGAAGGGATGAAATCTGAAAGGGTAAATTAGATGAGCCTGTAGGTTACAAACAGCCAAACAGACCTTAGATCAAAGAAAAACAACAACCATGTATGAAAACAGACTTAACATGCTAGGTTAATATGTAATATTAGAATACAAAATAAGTTGGTCTGCCCACTGCCATCATTAACTAACTTGTCCTGAAAGAAACAGATTTTTATTCTTCATGGCTCCACCAAGTTCCATCCACAGTTTCCCTAAGGACTCCTTAAAAAGATATGGAACACCAGTGACAGCTGCAACTGCCAGTGTAACACAGTGAGAGAACTCTGGATGAGCTGCTGGAAATATGAATGCACAGCTCACATTCTGCACATTATCGATACAGGCAAATTCCACATTTTTAACTGCTTGCTCGTATTTTGAAAAAGTTTCACATCAAAGTAAACTCAAACAGATACATGGTGGACAACGTAGCAAAGTGCACAGATCCCAAAAAAAGCAATGTCTTGGTTTGGTTGTCTTACAGATGTTCTACGAAGGCAGAAAGAAAAAAACCAAACCAACAAACACTTCTTTGCTTAGTAAGTACCACTACTGATTCCTGCAATCAGAACAGACAGATTGGGGTGGGGGGGCAGAAATACACAGAGAAAAGTGTATCTCATTTTCAAGACAGGAAAAAACAAGAATCTTAAAATCTGTAACTAGCACCACTCAAACTCAAAGAGGAACTCCCTTCACTGCAGAGTATGTCGGCAGTTTTACAAAGAAGTTCAATGAAGAACATATTTTCTTTATGAATACCTGTAACTGCAATCAGGAACAAGAACAGCATACCACAGATTCTCTCTTCAAAAAAAATAACTTTTAAAAAGCGCTAGATTCCTTGTCAGAAACTGTTTACTTCACATTCAGTGAATCCCAAAAGGAGGAGTGGATCAGAACAAACTCCATATTTGTTATCAAAATTGCTATACAGGAACTTATTTTTCTCCTCATTATCAGGTTTAAAACAGAGAAAGATTCTGAAGGAAACAACCACTTTGCGCGAGTCTCAAGACAGTCTAAGAAAATATATTCAGGGCCCAACCATAACATTATTGGTGGCAAACACAGACAAGGCTAAAGAACTTATACAGTTCATAAGATTTCACTCCATTTCATGACAAGCAGAGCACAGAATTTTGGAAAGGCACCCCTCAGAAATGGCAAAACCATCACTGCTTTTACAGCTTAATCAGTTTTCTCACAGGTTTGAATGGTTTCAATTAACTGTGCAAAACAGGAAACAGTTTTTAAAAAACCTGCAAATCAGAGCCCAGGAAGAAGAAAAAAATATTCTTGCTTTCAGATCACAAATAGTTTCTTACTGGTAAAGGCAGTAAAAACAACAGACATAAGAAACTAAATTCCCCTCATTCTCTAAAAAAGCAAAATAATCCTGGTAATCAAAAGGTGCTGCCCAGAACAACTAGTGACCTAACTCCTCATTCAGAATTAAAGAGGAACCCTTAAGTTTAGTTAACTAAACAGTAGGGAAAAGAGGTATGCTTACCAGAGAAAATATGGAGCTCTAACTGTAATGCCTGCAACTCATAACCAAAAGGAGTAAAGAAATAGAATGGGTTCACCCAGCAAGCCCTCAATCCCATTTATGAGGCAGTGATGCCTGAATGTTGGGGGTGCCACCCTCTCAGGAGGCAAACAGACTTCATAGATAAATCTAAAGTCTAAGATAAAAAGGTGCAAAAGAGAGACTTATTTTTCCAACCAAATAAAGCAAAGAAAGTTAGAAGAATAAACCTTTTCAAGGCTGAACAAGATAATTTAGAGGAAGATGTAAGTGTACTTCACTATTAATAGAAGGAATACATGAAGAATCCTGAGTTACAGACAGGTACATCACGATCCCAGCGTACCAGAACGGGAAAAAGTGAATGGGGTCCACGCACGCGTTGGTGAAGGGCTGGCTACCTTTTCTCTTAACTTTGCAGAGACGAGACATGCTCTTCTTCCCTGTACAAACAGATGCATCTAGCCCAAATCCTCCCTCTCACCCTCCCTTTACCCTAAGGCACACAGACGGACTGCCAGACACGATGCAGCACAGAAACCCCCGCCAGAACTGATAAGGGGGTTGTACAAGAGGATAGGCAGACATGGCGCTCCCTTTCCTTCCACTTCCCTGAACGCAATTCTACGACGGGAGCGAGCAGGCAGGCGACCGGGAGCGGGCGGTAAAGAAAAAACCCACACACACATACACCCAAAAAACTGTGAACAAAACACCAGATCTGAGAGAAGGAAGCTCCTGGCGGGAGAGAAGCGCCTCACGGCACTCCCCGCCGGGGAGGTCAGCCTCCTGCCCGCTAGAGCCACAGGCTGTCGCGGTGCTCGCCTACGCTGCTCGGGGAAAGACCCCTCATGGCTCCCGGAGAAGCGGCGGCCGCCCGGTGCCGGCGGCGAGGAGAGCGGCGGGCCGGGCGGCCCCCGCAGGCGCCACGGCCTGTGGGGACGGACGCCCGCGCGGCGGCGCACAGGCCCACCCGTGAGCGCCATACCCATCGCCCCACGGCGGCAGCACCCACCTGAGCCATCCCCGGCGCCCCTGCCGCTCCTCCGCGAGTCGAGAGGGAGACAGAGGAGCGGAAAACAAGCTCTATCACTTCACAAAAACCTTCCCCCACTCCGCGCTGCCGCCGCCATCTTTAAACGCCTGCTCCGAGTCGCTCCAGTCTCCGCAGGCGGGACTCCGCCCTCGCCGAGCCAATTGCTTTCCCAGTCTCTTCTGTCACGAATTTGAAATCTCGGTAGCCATTGGTGAATTCCCTGTCATGTTAATTCGCCCTACCAATAGAGACGCGAGGGGCACACGCCCTCACAGTAGCAGGCCAATGAGAGGGAGGTGGAGGCAGGACTTAACGGCGGGAGGGTGCGGCCGGCCGTGATAGGGCCGGGCTCCTTTGTCTGGTGCCGGGAGAAGTCGCGACTGCGGTGGGCGGCCGCGGGGAGGCTTTGACCGGTTACCGCCCCGCCAGCGCCAGGGCGGCCCAGCCGATGAAGGAATCCTCGGCACCAAGGAGCAGTGCTGATGGAGATCGTTAAAGGCGGGCGGGCAATTCTGCTCCGGTGTCGCTGGGGGCGCGGTGCCTGAGGGATGGGCGCTCAGGGCTTCCCCCCCTACACGTGTCTTTAGCTGAAGAAAAGATGCCACGTTTTCGTACAAACGCTGCTTTATATTTTTAAGCATCACAACTACAGCATTGCTGCTTCAAACCACATGTACCTAAACTGAATAACTCAAAGCAGGCCCATATTTCACACCATGTGTCCCTGGCAGTTGACAGAATAAGCCCCAAATCTGACCGTAGTGTTTTGACAATTCCTAGATAATTACAGGAAACATCTTCCAAAGCATTAATGAACATTTGCTGCTCTTACTCACTTTGATACTCTATAATTTGCTTCCCCCCTGAAACAGAACTATAATAGCTTTTGTTGGTACAATTAAATTACAGAGCTGTCTCTCGCCTGTCACTCTGAGTTGGAATCAACAGCGAATCGCAGAATAGTCGTGGTTAGAAGGGACCCTTAAGATCATCAAGTCCCACCTTTAACCTCACACTGCCAAAACTACCACCACATCACCTCCCTCAGCACCACATCTCCCCGGCTTTTAAATACCTCCATGGATGGTGATTTCATTGCTTCCTGGAGCAGCCTGTTCCTGTGTTTTATAACCCTTTCAATGAAGAAGTTTTTCCTAATATCCAATCTAAACCTCCCCCAGCACAACTTGAGCCATTTCCTCTTGTCCTATCACCTATTACTTGGAAGAAGAGACCAACCTCTCGCTGTGACCTCCTTTCAGGTAGTTGCAGAGAGTGAGAAGGCCTCCCCTCAGCCTCCTTTTCTCCAGGCTGAAGATCCCCAGCTCCCTCAGCCGCTCCACACAAAACTTCCTCCCCAGGCCCCTCACCAGCCTCATTGCCCTTCTCTGGACCTGTTCCAGCTCCTCAATGTCCTTCTTCTTGTGAGGGGCCAAGAACTGAACACAGTATTTGAGGTGGGACCTCACCCATGCCAAGACATGGGGACCCATCACTGCCCCAGTCCTGCTGTTCCAGATACAGGCCAGGATGCTGTTGGCCTTCTTGGCCACCTGGGCACGCTGCTGGCTCATATTCAGCTGACAGTCGACCAACGTGAATGTCGATAAGTGAAAATGCAAGTATTGTGACTCATTTATATCCAATTTACATTTTACATGACTATACAACTGAAGTATTGCACCAAAATATTGAACGCTGCAGAAAATAGGTTATTTCTTATATGTGCACAGACCACAATTCAGTTAGGATCAGAAGAGGCACAAACACAGAAGTAGAGTTGGAAGACTTAAAGTACCTGCAGTGCTTTGAAAGTGAAAAAAAAATAACCCATTAACCCAAAATGTTAATTTTTCTATTGTGCATCTATTTTCAGAGAATCACAGTACCATGACTTACAGAAACAATGCAACAGATGATTCTTTGAGACACTGACACTACGGGGAAATATACTTCTTTCTTTTCATAACCAAAAGAATAACAATCCAGTAGCAAAACAACGGTTACTTCAAAACAATGTTAAAATCATGGTTAAATTTTTAACCCAGAAGGTATGTAGGACCTTAGAGAATTAAAGCTCATCTGTTATGACTGAGAAGTTACAAATTCACCTGAAAATTGTGGTCACCTGCACTTCTGATGAAAGACTTGCCCAACATGCACAAAACCCTTATCTTCCATCCAGACTTTAGAATTAGAAGCACACAGGTCCTCCTGAACAGTGCAACCAGGACTTGCAATAATATCACGACCTATCAACATCAACAGCAAAAACACCAATTCCAAATTACAAGGAGATTTTCATATGCAAGATGTAAGAAGACTGGACAGAAACAAGCACCATCAACATAAAATACAGACACCAAGCCTATAAGGAGAACAACTACGAGTTTCCTGAGAAAGTGAACAGGCTGTGTTCATGGGAATGAGTATTAGGTGGAGCCTACTGTGTCTTTTTCGTATTCTTAGTTACTGGAGCACACACTGTGCTGTTCCTACTGCAAAATCTACTGGAAGACAAGTTTTGTTCAACTCACTTTACTTTTATTTCAATAAAATAAGTTTATTTCAATAAAATAAAATAAAATAATTTGCAAAAAATGGTATTTTACTTTCTGAAGATGTGAAATACAAAGAAGTTAGTATGACTTATCTTTTCAAGGACACTTTAATCACTAATCATCAAGGCATAGAATAGATTTCAGGTACAAAACAGACTTGTGTGTACTTTACAGTATGTATGATTAACTTGATGGAAGCAATAATGGCCCAATCCAGATCTGAGTCACTCTAGTTGCAGCCTACTGTGTGCTGGTTTGCACCCAAGGATCTGGAACTATTTTAAAATGCAGTTTGTATGCAGTATTCACATTTTGGCCACCATGGACCGGGGCGGGGGGGGGGGGCAAACTGGTCTCACTTTTTGCTGAAATCTGCTCTCCTCAACTCAACCTCTGCCAGTGATCACCTGAGAGCCATAGAGAGATATCAAAAGGACCTCATGCAAGCACGAAGGATAGTAGGGATGTCTAGTAGTAGAGACCGTGAACCCTATTTCTTCCTAGTGCTTTGACAAACAGGAGATTGTTGTGATTTAATATATGAATGTGCCAAATACCAAATTTATTTAGAGATGACTCCTTTGAAGCCAACAATGTTGTAACATGGATAAAATTGCTGCCCATTCAAGCAATTCAAGCATTAATCTGATTAGAAATCAGCTTGTAAATGTGTGGCATTCATTGTTCAGAGTTGCTTTTGAATATGATCTGTTCTAGAGATAGAAGCACATCATCTATGCTTCTATTCTCTCTGTCTATGGAGAGAATGCCAGTACTAACAGAGAGCAGTGGGAGTGAGAGGGATGAAGTACGTATCCCTCACCCAGCACTAGCAAGTAGCAGGAAACTAAAGCCTTTGCAGTTTTGGACTGTGCAAGGAGGGACAGTGCTAACATGCTATGTACTTTCTCTGACTGAGAACGATGGAGCAGAAAGGAAGAGTCACTGAAGCTCAGCACTTCTCAGAATTGTCAAGCAAAGACATTCAACTTCTGCTGAGCATGCAACTTTCTCCCTTAAAACAGGAAAGGAGAATTAGTTCATCTTATCACTTGGTGTCATTCCCCAGGTGGCAGCAAGCAGGCTTTACATCAGCTGAGTCCCTGACCAAGTTTATTAGTAAATACAAAACTAGAAACCCTGTATAGTAAAAGAAAGAAATCTAGGCCAATTAATGTGAACTTATTGGTCTCTTTCTTTTCCCATAGAAAGGTCTTGGTAGTTTCTGTTTTGTCATTTTCTTGACATACTGCCTGTCCGTGGCTATCTTTGTCTTCCAGGTGATGCCAGAGACCAAAGGAAAGACCATGCTAGAAGTCGCGGAGGAGTTCAACTGCCTGAATTACCATGGAAAGTGACAGACAGCCCTTCAGCAGAGTAACTGCTCAGTGATAATTGTAACTAGACTTTAATAGCAAACTCTCCACTCCATATTTTGCTCTGTTATTGCTGTAGTGCCCAGAAGCCCCACTAAGTAAGAGAGATTCCGTTGTGCCACAAATCTGTATTTTAAAAATAATCATCTGCAGTGCAGAGTGCTGGATGAACTGGGTGTTTTTCTCCAACTGCTGAAACATGGCCTGAATTAAATTCTTTGCAGAAAAAAATTAAACACGGTGTATAAAGAAGTAAGGTCTTTGTCAGTCCGTGTAAATTAGCAGCTGTGTAAGCTGAAAACACAGGATCTGCTATTTTTCTTACCAAAACCAGGACTCCACAGTTACTGGAGGAAGGGAGTATGGAAGGTTCAGATGTACAAACTCATTTCCTCAGACATGTCCTTCTACAGCGTGATCTTGTTCAGCATCCTGACTTCTTCCCTTTGCTAGTAAATACTGTCTCCAAGAGAGAAAGAGTGGTGAATCATTAACACTACCATAACTAGCACAGATTGGGAATAAAGGTTAAAGAAGTACTTGTGAATCTGCAGTGTATCTCTTTGATTTCCAGGATCACACAAGTGCAACTCTTGCCATCTTTGAAAACAAAATCCCTCCAAGCCAAGGGTATTGGGTGAGCTAAGTACTGCGTCTGCAACAAGCACATTTCTTCTAGTGTTCAAATCGTAGGTGGAAAGACTTGCCCTGTCCTCTTCTTCAGGAAAACAAATAAGAAGTACACTAGGCATTCAAGTCTTGCTTTTTCCATATCACAACACTGAATAGAAGTGTGAGGCCAGATAGAAATGAGGCAGGAGAATGAGTATTTTGGGAGAAACACAGACAACAGGAGGAAGAGGAACAGCAGACCATTTAATCAACCAGATGTTAAAATCTGGCAACAGACAGAGTGTTTAAAAACCCATCCAGAAAGATCCAGGGCTGCCATGTGTGTTCTTCCTTCCAGCAGCCAAACTTTCAACCCTCAGCTCAAAGAACAAATCCTCCTTTCCCTTCTAGTTCATTCAGGCTCATCTGCTCCCTGCCCATGGCTCTGCTATAAGGTGCTATAAGGTTTGCTGCTAGTCTGGTGGAACCCCTTTGAGAGGGAAAAGAAAAATAAAAATAAAAATGGAGTTTCAAAGGACAGTACAGTACAAAAAGTTCTGTAAACAGAGATATGGCATCCAAACCTGATACAGAAAACAGAAGAAGTTAAAAGGAAACTAAAAATAAAATGAGGGAAACAGCAAAAGAGAGGGGTAATAAAGACACCATCCTGAGCGACAAAGTCCCAGGGCTGCCCATCGCTGGGGCCTCGGAGACACACAGACAAGCACCACTGCACACTTGCTCCATTCTTACACTTATGCCTACAACTGCTAATTGCAACTTACATCACTGGGATGCTCTGGGGTACTCTGCTGGACACAGTTCTGGTCTGATTCTAAGAGATAAAGTGGGGGGTGGTGGTAAGAGAGGACAGGGGACAGCTGGACAATCTGGCTGCAGTCTTCTGTGTGACAGCAAAATCTTTGGCTGAGTGGAGAACAGTGACCAGTGTTGAAGTGACTGGAGACAGAGAGGGGGAATTTTAAGAAGTAAGAGAAAACCTAAATAAAGACAGGTATTTTTGCAGTAGTTATTAAAGAAAAAGGTAGATTCTGGTGTGTTTTAGAAGAGGAGGTGAGAACATAAGGTGCTTCTCTCTGTGCTGAGAGAAGAAGGAATGAAATTTACCATTACAACTGATGTGGAGGGGATAAAGACTTCAGGGAGAAGAAAAGTTGAATAGGTGGAAAGAAGAATTCAGCTTGACTTATTTCACTGTATACTGCTGTGCAACAAGACATTCAGGGATATCCAGCAGGAGAAAGGTGAAGGTGTGACTCAGCAAGCTGTCCCTGTGCTTCTGGGCACACAGCCCAGGGGACAGTGTGGGGCTGTTGTGAGTCACTGTAACATGAAAAGCAAACTGTAGGAGAAATGTCACTGCTTGCACCATGCTCCTGAGCAAAGCTTCTGTTGCCTTCAGAACTGCAACATCACTTTCCACCCTCCCCTTTTGGCCCTATACACAGAGAGTTAAAACTTTGTAGTATACAGTGAACTCTGCTGTATTCAATGTAGTACATAATGTTATATTTAATAAATATACATGTGAAGGAAGCAAGAATTAAGTTATACTCTTTATAAATAGTTGAGTCTTTGGCTGATTCAAAATAAAATCTTTTAAGGTAAAAAATGGTTCTTAAAATCAGCTCTCAAGCCAGAACAGAATGAGCATCCTGCTCTGGCACACAGTAGGCCATCTCCATTGTTGTAGAGAGGGAAGAGTGAAGCTTCAGAGATCTTCTGGAAACAGTGTGACCCTCTGTAAAGAACTGTGTATTACCAAGGACCCAATATGACAATATGCAGGTGCCTTATAGAATCATAGAATCATTTCAGTTGGAAAAGACCCTTAGGATCATCGAGTCCAACCATCTACCCTACTCTACAAGGTTCTCCCCTACACCATATCCATGTCCTGCATCTGGGAAATTACTCAAATCACTTCAAGCAATCAAAAATCTCATAGCATGTAAGAAAAGAGGCATTACAGCTCAGCTACAACATGAAGAGGCTTATCTCTCTAGTGGACTGGAGAGGAGGAAAACCTCTACCTTGTCAGAGAAGTGAATATGGACTCTGCTGCCCTGCAGGAAAGATGGTAGCACTGTCTGACACACACCCCCCCCAGCAGGAAAATGTGGTTGTTTTAGCAGTGTGAATAAGGGGGGCACTCCTGATACAAGAATGATAAACATTTACCAATGTTGAAATTGGCTTGGCATATCTGGGTCTTAGAATAATTAAACCAGCAAGAAGAATCCCTGGCCAGTGTTGCAGGAGGACACAATTCAGTAAAAGCAACATAGTTAGAATTTAACTTCTGTGTTATGATCCAAACTTCTTATAATCTAAGCATAGAAAACATATCTCTTATCTGACAGACTTGACAAGGGCTCTCAAAGCAGGCAGGTTTTCAAGGGGAAATGGCTGGTTTCCTCTCAGACCTGGTGAGTATCCAACTTCTTGTCTTCTAACCCTAGACTAACAGCTGCATGATCTTTAAAGATTAGGGCAAAAGAAATCAAACAGCCTTTTTTTTTTGTAACAAAATAAGCAACAGGGCACATGTTTGTGACTTATTGAACATTGATTCAGCAATAAGACTGACTACCTGGCATCTCCAGAAAATATATTAGAAATACAAAAGAATGAGAGGTTTAAAAGAGGACCTGGGAAACCAGGAAAGAATAGGCATTTTGAGAAAGGTAAATAGTAGCAATGAAAAAGACAAAAAAACAAAACCCCTCCCACTCTACTGCCCCGCAGTTTCAAGGATATTTGAGCATCTGTTTAGAGTGTTACCTGACTTTTGCCTGAGAACATATGTGCTTGTGAAAAGTGCTCTAAAATCCAGTGTGTATCTTGGAAACAGCATTTCAAATATGAGTTGTTCAAGCAGGGGCTCTAAAGATGCAGTTTCCTACAGGGATTATAAAAGTGAACTATAAACAAAATAAGTTTTAAGAGAACAGATTTGAATAATCTCTGGAAACTGGTGAACAATGTCTCTTGGGAGGCAAAGTTAAAGGAAAAAAGAGATTAAAGAAAACTGTGACTTCTTACTAGTACAAAAACATATAAAAACTATCTAAACAACACTTTATGATTTTTTTTTATTATTTCTATGACTAGCAGAACTAACAGAATTAAAGATAGTATCATTTTCAGGCTCTAATAACCAGGAAAAGAATGTAAAGGAATTTGCAGATTTGCATCTTAATTTCCCAGCAATTTTGCTTGATTATTGAAAAATTCAAAATTGATTTTTGCATTTTAAAGGCTTCTTAATCATAGAAATGGGAAGATATAAGATCTCATAAATCAACTCATGGTCTAAAAGCCATGCTGGTATCAGGAACTTAGAATGTGTTTCATGATCTTTGGCAGGTTCAATACCGGAAGTTATGGCTAATGATCATAGTGCTAGGAATTGGTGGAACCCACCTATCTGGTTTTCAAATGTCTGTGATCAATTATACTTCTCCGGTAAGCAAAGACTTCATAAAATCACATCTGTAACTGCTCATCATGGGACTAGGCATTACACTTTGAAGATGCTCTAAAAATCTGTTAGGCGTTGCTATGTGAGTTTATTCCCAGCTCTTTCCAGTCCCATACTGTTCACTCTCAAAGGAGTTGATGTGTGTGTTAGGAGCTGTGCTCCAAATACAACTTTCCACAGAATATCAGAAAGGCTGAAAAAGCTGGAAAAGCAACGCTATTCCTGCTGTGGTCTGTAGCTGAATGGAGGGACAATGGAAGATTCAGCGGCTCCTTAAAATATTCTTTTTTATTTTATAAAACCTCTCTAACATTTCTAAAATGAAGAAGCAACAACGTGTAGAGCAACATCTTGAGGCATGCTCCTTAAAGATTATGCCATGGAGAAAAAGGTCTAAAACTAGCTGATGGAGCCTCAACCTTCAGTTCAGCCCTTTTCTCTTTCTAATCTCCACTCACACTCAAGAACATTTGCATTTCACAAGATTCAATTAAAGGGGACAATAATTTCATGTAGAAGAGGCAGGATTCAACAGACTAAATAATTAGTTTTGAAATATTCTCTTACATTATCAGTCTGTATGAGAGAAAATATCAGTTCTAATTTGCTAATGAGCCCCACAGCAATGCTTTTAGTAATAACTATTAATCTAAATTTTAATTATAAACATAATGAAATACTATTGTAATTAGTATCTGAGTGGAATGAAAATCTCTGTTTCTGTCCCAGTATATTAAGAAGTTTATCAACGAAACTTGTATGGAGCGATACGGTTCCGTGCTGCATCAGGAGACACTCACGTTATTGTGGTCCTTCATCGTGTCTGTGTACTGCGTAGGTGGAATGATAGGGTGTCTGTGTAGTGGGTACCTGACTGCAAAATATGGAAAGTAAGTATGTTTCCCAACAGCTCACTAATCAGGGCTGCAACAAGGGAAGAATTCAATATTATTCACCTAATATAATAAATGGATGTCAATTCTCACTACCCCCTTCTGATGCAGAATTAACTCGAATCAACATGTATAACTACACCTAGGTACATTAGAGAGACAAGAATATTAAATTATTTTTGGTGTCATACAATTTCTGGGTTTTTGCTGAAATTTTAGTAAAAAATAAATCTCTGAAATTTCTTTATTGTGCAATAATGCCCTAGGGAGACCAATAGCACTGCAGTAGTGCAGAAGGGGGTATATATTCTGTAGGTAAAGGGTTGTTTGGGGTTTCTTTTCAGTTAAAAATTTTATTTAATTGATCACAGCCTTTTGTGTAGGTTCATTCTTCTATAAGAGTAATCAGAGTTTCAGCAAAGATATGCAGAAATCCCTCAGGTCACATTCAGAAGCCTCTCTTTAAGGGTGACCATAAAGGACAAAGCCAAAACTTTCTAGCTTGAGGTGAGCAGTGAAACAAGTTCTCAGAGAATTTAGATTTGCCTTGTTCTGGGGACACATGCTGGGTTTGAGATGGGAGCCTCACCCCCAAGAAGGAAGTGAAAAAAATCAGTACTTATCAGTATTTATCCCGTAGGAATTTCCTTCAACCTCATGGTCTGTGAATCTAGAGATCAGGGAGACATTAGTCAAAGACAAAAAAACCACCCATGGATCGTACCCACATGCTGTTTGCTGTTGCAGGAAGAAATGTGTGCTGTTCAACGACATGGTTGTGCTAGTAGCCGCACTGCACATTGGCTTCAGTAGGAGAGCCAAATCCTTTGAGATGATACTGATTGGGCGCTTCCTCGAGGGCATCGCTGCTGGTAGGACTCCCCACTACTCCACGTTAATGTGACTTCTTTGGGGTGGACATAGGAATCTTCCTGCTGGGAGTACTCAGGCTTGCACAGTAACCCCAGTCAAACAAGAAACAGGTTGGGAAAAGGTAAGATGAGCTGTCCTTTGCCTTCAAGAGGTCTTGTTGAGAGAGCAAGAGATGAGAGAGCAAGGATTAGCTAAACAAATTGCTTGAAGTAAAAGGTACATTTTCAGCCTGATATTATGGAGAATATATAGCAAACAGTTTAGAAGCAAACAGTTCTCAAGAGCTTTCTCTTGAGAGAAAGCTACCTTTAGCTGAAGGTGAAATGAAAAGGGACTTTATCTCTTGCTTTCTATACCTTTAGCTCTCTCCCGTCTTCTTTGCTTTAGGAATAATTATGAATGCCCATGTTCAGTATGCTGGAGAGATTTCACCTAAGAAGTTGCGTGGATTTGTAAATGTGACTTCCTCTGTGTTTCTTGCACTAGGAAAAGCTGTAGCAAGAGTTCTGGGATTACGGTACTTGTACTACTCCTTCTCATCCTATTTTCTGTTTATTTTTCTTCTGTATGGCAGGAAAGTGGTGTCCTCCCAGTCCTGGAAGCAGACATACACTAAGAGTGGGGTTTTACTTTGTTTAACTACAGCTGTCAAAAAGGAAGCATCCACTCCATACCAGTCACTGTGGTTCCCTTGTTATTCACTGGGGAGAGAAAGGCCCTTCTCTTAAGAGAGGATGAATTCATCTCTGGAGGTGCAGTCTCTCTGCTGAAGTTAATAAAAAAAGATTGTATGTAAACACTCTTGTAAATTTTTGAGATCTGAAATCTCTGCTAATTTCTTGATAACCTCATGCAGAATTGCAGTATTGGTTCAGAGAACTGTTGTGGGAATATTCAAACTCCACTGATCTTTAGGAAATATTCAAATTTTAAGAAAAATCTCAATCTTGCAGTAGAACTAGAGCATTAGTCTGTTTTCCTTTCCCTAGCCTAAACATTTTCTATTTCAATCGAACTTTTCGAGGTCTGTATGTATATTGTGTCTATTTAGCTATCCTAGGATCTAGAAAATACCAAACTAGCTATATACTGTAACTGTGCTGAACTATAAACACACTCTAATGTGCTTTCATAGAGATCTCTTAGGAACTGAAGACATGTGGAATGTGCTATTGTCCTTCTCTGGGTTGGTGGCATTGATTCAACTGCTCTTTTTGCCATTCTTTCCTGAGTCCCCTCCCTATCTCTTGCTGCAAAAAGGAGACAAGGCTGGTTGTTTGAAAGGTAAAATAAAATTTTAGATACTTAATTTGTTAAACTGTAACTCTTGGGAAACTGAAGCTAATAGAAACAATCAGCTTTTCTACTAGCCAAATACAGGTTTCTTGATAATTATATGATTACAGATCTTGTAGTCATGTAATCAAAAACTGTATCACACCAGACTAAAAGAAATCATCAGACATTTTTAAGAGCTGCCCCTAAATACTATAGCAAGTTGAAAGCCATTTTCCAGGGCTTTCCATTAAGCCACATTCTAGTTCTTTGCTCAGTGACTGATGAATCAAAGCATGGACTGAACTGAAAATGTTGCAAACGTCATTAAAAGCTGAAAAACACAAAACTGAGTGGAACAGATGAAGGAGGAATATACTTTATTCTGTCTCTTCTATAGCCATGAAGCAACTCTGGGGAGAAGGGAATTATCACGCAGAGTTTGATGACATGATGAAGGAGAAGGCTGTAACAAAAGGCACCAAGATCATGAATGTCCTGGAGGTGCTGAAAGAACCATCCATATATCCACAGCTGGGTACCATGCTCCTTCTTTTACTGAGTCTACAGTTCTGTGGCCTGGGTGCAGTTGAGTATTTCCATGCATAGATCTATTATGAAGTAACTGAAGCACCGCAGTTCCAACTTGTCACTTTTCTTTGCATCTACATTATTCCTCCTCCCACAAAGCTCAGTGACGGTGAATCTCAGTGATATTATCTCTCTCAGTGACAGTATTCTTCCAACCTTTAAGGGAACTTCTGGGGTGTGAATACAAAAGATTCACCTCAGCACAAGTTCCTGCAAGGGCACTGCTGCATTCCTTCCTCTAGTGGTATTACCAAAGACTCTAAGAGAAATATCCTAAGGCTTGCTATAGCTTCCATCTCTACTTTCTTTGACCTCTGCAGTAGCAGACAGCCTGCTATTGCCATCCAACTTTAATTGTATTTGATAATGGAAATTTATCCATGAAAGAATTTCCTTCCAGTCATTTCTGCATACCAAGTGGCTGAGCCCAATCTAATAGTCATTCCCCTGGATGTCATTTGTATCACTTGCCTATGGGTCTCTCTCCATAAGCCTTGCTTAAGCCTGTGCACCCTGTTGGAGCTTGTTCATTTCAGTTCCCAACAATGTGGGCAGAGAAGGCACCGCTACACTCTGCTGACAGGGAAATGGTGCACAGTCCATCAGGGACCTTGCAGATGAGCAGCCTCTGCTTAGCAATTGGCAAAGAGCAACAGAATAACTCTTTTTATGATGGTATGCTATGACTAGTCTGCTATGACTGAGATCTGTTTTTCTTTCTCCCCACTGCCTATCTTGTCGCTTTTCCTCTTTGCCAAAACATCTTTCTCCTATGTCTTACAGGCAGTATGCTCCTTTCAACGCCTTTTTTTTTCTTCTGGGTTTTCAAATCCCTTTTCTTTGTCTCCATTAACCCTTTTTTTTTAGCTTCTCAAGCAGGTATGTCACCTCCACTAAACCCCAATAATGTATTGTTGCTTTTGCAGTGATGACAAATCTAGTTCAAAGTGATGCTGGACAAGCACAAATGACATCTATTGACTATGTTTAATTTTAAAAATGTTTCTTGTTTCCCAGATCACCTTCTATACCTCAGAAATTTTTCAGACAGCCAATCTGCAGGAAAGCATAATCCCATATATATCTCTAGGAGTTGCAATCTCTGAGCTCATCTCTGTCATCTTCTGTGTGAGTCAGATCTTTCTGGGGATGTAAGAGCTGAAGTACATATGAGTTGAGTTGAGTTTATTATTCCTTAAAGAAGATTAATCTTTTCTTTGTGAACTAAAGAATTTTTCTGTGGCACTGATAAATCTATAAAGTGGTGGCTACTATCTCCTCCAAATTTTGTCCCACCTCTTACAGCTTTCTTCCCACCTTCATTCTCCATAATTTCTTATAAAAATCCCTCTCTTATACAGATATAAATTAAATGTCATTCAAACATTAATATGTATACTTATTTCTATATATTTGTGTATAAATATATATTCAAATGGAATCACAGCACAGTTCCATTTATTACAATGTTCATGAAAAAGTAGCTGCAATGTTGGGCAGCAGTGATAATTCATAGCATTAGAAATGCTAAAAGGAACTCAAAAAAATACTTGGTATCATTAAGATTTGTGTTCTCTAAAGGAAAAAGAAGTTGATTTGGAAGTTGAACAGCTGACAGCAGGATTTTGCCATGCCTCCAATGATATGCCATTTTTTTCTCATCTTCAGAGCTCCATTATCGATCGTTTTGGACGCCGGATACTCCTGTGGGGTGGTTATTTGCTGATGGCACTGATACTGGTGTTGCTTGAAATAAGCCTTCTTCTGAGCGTAAGCAATTGTCTCTCTGGGGGTTGACCTGCATCAGAACTCTTTGTGCAGGACAGCAGATAGTCAGCCTTAGCTTTCTTGTCCAAAATAGTAGGTCAGAATGTCTTCTGAACACAAACTCATAGCCCCTCTGCAAGGCTTTTTTTTTTCTTGCCTTGCAGCTCTTCTTTTTTAATCAGGTTTTTAAACAGTCAGTGAAAAACAAGTTGTAAAACCATTGGTGTGGCTTTCACTTTCCTCCAGCTCTCTGCCTGCCTGAGCTCTCCAAAAGCCTCATCTGTGTCTTGTTTTGCTGTTCTTTAAATCTCCAGATGAGTATCCCTGCTGTCACCTTTCCCATTTGCTATCCCATGCCTCCTGCAGCAGAAGCATTGTGTTCTTACCTGCCCAACAATCACCAGTTTCCACCCTTAATACAAGTGATCCAGCTACATAGTGCAGCTCTCCAGCTACTGCCAGTGGGATGGTGGAAAGCAGTGAGGAACCCAGTGTCGTGGCTTCAGTAGTGACAGTGTTTTGCACTGCATTGCGGTGCAAAACAGCCCATAAACTTTCAGGTTCTCTCTGGTTCACAGCATATCTTGTAATTCACAAGAGTTTTACACATTTCTCTGAAGTTGTCTAATTCAATAAGATACTTAAATTAGTAACAATTGTTGCTGTGCTATAATTAGCTTGGGATTTGTTACTTGTTTTTCAGACCAAGGTGCAGTTTAGCTCACCCCTGTAGCTATGAACTGCAGGCAACTTTTGGGTTTCACTGTATTCAGTACAAAGAGATAAGTAGTTCTAGTGAGCATTTACTACAGATCCCAGAGTTGGGGGCTCTTTCATAAATACTGCTTCTTCTGTCTGTACTGATCAGCTGCGCTAGAGCTCTAATATTAAATTTCATTCTCTTCCTTCCTTCTGCCTTTGTTTAGGATCAGTTTATCTGGACACGTTACTGCAGTGTTATTCTCATCTTTTTATTCCTCATTGCCTATGGAATAGGACCAGGTGGGTACAACAATAAAACCAAAACCAGGAAACCTTGGACCACAAGGATAGGCACAGGCCATGGAAATAGAACTAGACTGTGTGAATATATCTTTAAAAATCAACAGCTTAGATGTTGAAGAAGTCCCAATTTTTGATGAATTCATGACCCAAGAAACAATTTCTTTAACAAATTACTTGAAACAATTAAGACCCTGATGCCTGGTGCCAGTACCTTAAGGGAGCCTAGAGGAGAGATGTGGAGACACTCTTTATCAGGGAATGTAGTGATAGGATGAGGGGCAATGGTTTTAAATAGAAAGAGAGGAGATTTAAATTAGATACTAGAAAGAAATTCTTTCCTGTGAGGGTGGTGAGGCACTGCCCCAGGTTGCCCAGAGAAGCAGTGGATGCCCCATTCCTGGAAGTGTTCAAGACTAGGCTGGATGGGGCTTTGAGCAACCTGGTCTAGTAGACAGTATCCCTGTATTGAAATGTCTTGAAATAATGTCAATGTCTTGAAAAATGAATAAAGTTCCTAAACTAGCAGAATCCAGGTATTTTCTATGGGCAATGGAGAGAAAGAGACTATCAGGGCCATTCATCTCCAAATTTTATACATCCTATGTGGATAGAAACTGCATTTCAGCGTTGTCCATCTCTCTCCATGGACTGAAAGGGAAGTCTGTAGGGGAATTCAGATAGAGATGTCTGTGCTGCCCAAATTTACATGATCTCATAGTAGCTTGATTTACTGGGGATGCGTTTGACCAGTGACATTAGTTCACTCACTTTAAGGAATATGGTACAACAATGTTTTTACTGCTTTTTTTATGGTTTTTCTTCAGCTGGAGCTGTCTCATCTGTCATGAATGAAATCTTCACCCTCTCAACAAGGTCCTCCGCTTTTGTAATTGGTGGAATCATCATTTGGCTAGGCCTCGTTTTCACTGGGATGATTTTCCCCTTTGCTGTCGTATGTAATTTGATTCAAAGTTTCTCTTTGACTTCATCAATTTAAACTGTTTTTCTAGGTTGGTCTGGACAGGGAGTAGGATGAAATTCCTTGTGGATGATCAAAGCTGTAAATCCCTTATTGCTACTGGCATATGGAGGCCATTTATGTAAAATATTTCCCTAGACTTCAGACATCCTCTGCTGCCTCAAGAATAAATTGAAAGGATAAATAAGTATTGCTTCTGTAAACCAAATTATTTTCTATTTCACAGGGACAAATAAATGATTTTCAAGAATCTATAGGGGCAAGTGCTGTCATTGAAATCACTCATCTTATTCAATTTTTATCTCCAGATGCTCCTTGGTCCTTTTTGCTTCCTCATCTTTATTGCTCTCCTGGTCATTTCAGCGGTTCTCATCTACCTGTTCCTCCCAGAAACGAAAGGGAAGTCAACCTCTGAAATCACAGAAGAATTCAAAACACGTCAATTTAAGAAGAAACATCATCAGACTGTGGAGAAGGATGCTACTGAAGAAAAGACATTCTGCACCAAGCTCTGATAGGGCACCATAAGCAACTTCTACCGACAAAAATCCCAGTCTCAAAATCGAACTGAAAGCTAAACCTTAACATGGATTTTTCTCAGTAAAATGTAATCCAATAAATTATCCACAGATATCTTGTCATAAATCCAAACATTCCCATTGTATTAATTTCTGCTTTTCATGGTGACAGACAATATCTTCTTCCTAGAACAGCTCTGTAGCTGAAAACCTTATTAAGCTGAAAACAGGCACTTCTCAGGACTGACACGTGGAAAATATTTTCAGTCATAACACAGTTATTTTATTTCAAGTCTTTCTCTTTTGCTATCGTTTTAAAGAAGAGTGATTTCCCTGTATGTTTCTTTGTAAGAAAGCTTTGCTCAGGATTAAGAGCAGGATGAAGAGAGCATGAAACATAAAACCAGTTCTGGTAAACAATTTTCAAGTAATCTCTTGACGATATCACACTGAAAGGACCATTGATCATGAACACTGCACTTGAACAAATAGCAGGTAGAATAACAAAGATAAGTACATTTTTTTCTCTTTTCTTGAGCTGATATCAAGTAACTCATTGTCTGATTGTATGTCCTGATTGTCTCGGTAATGACTGCCAGGGATCAGCCCCAACCCCTGGGCAATTGGTACAGAAGGTCTCTCAACTGCATCACCATGCAATTTAGGGCAAATTGACTGCACCCTCCATGCGTAACAGTTGTAGCAAAATCTGGAGCTAATTTTTGTAAAGTAATCAATACTCTCTTTTTCTGAATACCTCATGGATGGCAAAAGGGTTAACAAATATAGTGGCAGTGCTGAGAGCTAGAGGACCAGAGCCCTGCAGTGAGACAGGGAGTAAGACACTTTGAGAGAGTACTGTGAGAGCAGACACTTTGAAAATTCATTCTGTTTTATAAATAATTAACTGCTCAAAAAAAAAGAAAAGCAGGAGCTATGATAGCAAATGTCTTCTAGCTGTGTACTGGCTGAGGAAACATTGCATTCTACTAGTGCACATCAGCACACAATACCACACTTTACCACTGCTGTGCTCCACAGCACCCATGTACTGCTGCTATTCATGAGTTGTTAATCCTGCCAACCACTGCAGCATTTAATCACTTCCCTCCCCAAATTCTTCTACCTTTGTAAAGGACAACCAATTATTCCTCCATTTTCTGTTACAGTTACAAATGGTATCCCAAGCCTCCTGTTTAGCAGGACCACAAGTCTTATTTTTCTGCAGTTTCACCATTCACATTGATTATCATTGAGCTGGAGCGCTTATCAGTGTTGAGTTTCAGGGAGTTTTGTATTTAAAAAACTTCAAATAATGTGCTTGCTTCTTCTAAGGAATAACCACAGAGGAAGTTCTAATATTAAAGCATCAGTGTGTGTTCCAGCAACTGAAACCTGGGTTAGATTTTATATTAGATTGGGTTTCACTCTCTGTATCAAAATAGGGAGCACTCATGCTACAAAACGTTCCCATTCATAGGGACCTCTCCTGTTGAGTCATTGAAATACTTAATCCATCCACTTTAAGTGCTGTCCAATTGCTGCAAAAAATATCTGTCAACAGAAATCATATGAAGTAAACATTAACCTCAGTCTTAGAGTCAGATTATTACTTAAGCAGAAGGTGCAGAAAAGGCATGACAGAAAGCACTTCCTTGGTCTAAGAGCGTTCTATCTGTCTGGGATCAGCCACCCTTCCGATAGAAGGTGGAAAAGCTCCTTTCAGAAGTGGTGAGTACTACAGCTGGCAGTATTGGCTGTTAATATTAAGCTGTCAGAAGAACTGAGAGGTTATCTGTTGCAATTACCATTCCTAAAGAAAATACATTAAGTATGTACCAAGCTATTTTCAAAATAATAGAGTAGACAGTGGATGCTCTTTAAATAATCCTTCTAATTTTGTTACTATAAAAATTAGAGCTAACTTTTAAAATACAAAAATTGAAAGACAGAAGATGAACTTCCTGGACTAAATAATCACAGAAACTTTGAAGGAAGTTCCATTTGAGTAGAGGAACTGATTTCTTAAAAAAGTTTTTAAAGAAGTCCTGTAGTGCTTTAATGGCGAGACATTTCCATTCTGTTTTCACTTGCTCCCACACCTCCCCATGTACAACTGTGACATTATTACGTTTTCCTAGCTAGTAGCCTGACAGTGATTTGAAATTGTGCATTTGAAAATAAAGATTTTGTGGATCGTTTAATTAATTAATGTGAAAAAGATTTTAAAAAATATGTTATAATCCAGAACCCTTATCTGGCTGATCTTTTTTGCAGTGATGCTATGCACATTCTGCAAAGATTATGTAAGCACCATAAAACAAGACGATCTCCTAGGAATTCAGGGACTATGATATCACCAGTTTCTTCTCTGATGATTCTTCTTGTACTATTCCTTGCAGATTCCATACCAGTGTTTTTTTGTAATGCTCTTTGTATTGAGAATTTCAAATCTATATGATCAGATTACTCAGTCGTGGTAAGAAAAGCTTTAACCAGATTCAGCATCTTCAAGAATCATTGGCAGTGGGGTCAATGGAAAGGATGCTTCCCAAAATAAGTTGCAAAGTGTTTCCATTGACTCTCCATTCCCAGCTTTTACCACCATCCATCTTCTCTGCAGAAGAAAAGAATTAAGAGCTAAACTATAGCTGCCTGTGAGCAGGCATGCTTGAGGAACAAACGCATCAGTCTCTTCATTTAACAGATGTTAACATAGGCAATTGAAATTTTCCAAAGATGTCATGCAAGGTAATTTCAAATGAGCTAATTTGGGTACTGCAACCACCTAACTGAAATAACAGAGAGCTTCCTGGTAACTATCTCATCTTGTCAGCAAACTGCATAAATTATCTCCTCAAGTTACTACAAATTCTTTCCAACAAATCTGTCCAGATACAATATGTCCTTTCAATTCTACATGAAAACACAAAGCATACAAGCACAAAGCCCTTTAATGACTAAAGCTACATTATCTATGCAAGGAGCTGCCAGTGATTGTGGTCATAGTTTCTCTGTTCAGGTTCAAGGATGGCATTTCCAAGGTGCTGTAAAAAGAGTGGTGCAGTCAGACAGGGAAAGAGAAAGATTAAAGAATATATCAATACTTTGACAACCATGTTAATGAAATTCTATATATTAGCAAATGTGAGACAGGACCTTATTTTCTGCAGGACATGTCTCACTGGTGCTCTCATACCATTCTACTAATAATCACAATGGCCAAAACCCTAAGGGAATAAGTAATTAATAATCTAAATAAATCTGCACGTACAAATATTATGGTTCATGAATAGTGCAATTGTATCAAGCCTTCCTCTTTGTTCTGTACAGCCATGAAGAAATTGGGTGAGGGAGAATATCAGGCAGAAGGTGATAATCTGCAAAACCAAAAGGGAGGGAAACATCACAATTCTGAGTGTGCTGGAAGTGATGGAAGATCAAACTCTGTGCTGGCAGTTGTGCATTTCCATTATTGTGATCATAACTCTGCTGTTCTCTGGAATTAATGTTGTTAAGTATCTTCCCTTTTTTGTGCACTAAAGCAACTCTTATCTGTCTGTAAGAAAATTCTGCAGTTTAAGTTTGCAGACACTGTAAAAAAGTTGTATTTGGGCAAGAATCAAGCAGTCATGAGATTTACTCCTGGCCATCAACTGGCTGCTGATGTGGCTTTGGATGTATTTGCCCATCCATCTACCACTCTTTATTTGGAAAACTGGCACTCACTGTTGATTTGGCAAAGTGCTATACAAAATGCACAACATTAATTAAGAAGAAACATTTTGAATTATGGACATTTATTCTGCAATAATGCTGGAGGACGGACTGGCTTGTGTATGTTAACTTGCCCACAACAGCTCCTGCACCCCCATACCTCACTGATTCCAAAAAGACTAGCAAGATGCTGCCGCCCATATAGAGGATGAAAGCTTATGCTTTTTTTTGCTGCTGTGCCGTCTTCCCTAACCCCTCTGTGTCAGTGTTTCTATATAATTTGCAGCTTCCCTAACAATGTTGTAAAGGGGTATTTCTAATGACTGAGCTTCCTGTTTGAAAATAAGAACAGTGTGAGACCAAAGGGAACATAAATATAACATTTATTTTCTCCCATGCTGTTCTTTTACCAGTTTGCACAGATTTCACAACATGGTGCAATTGCAAGTGACCGAGCTTCTGAACTGTGCTAAACAGATACTAAGGCCATGGAGTAGCTGACTAGAGAGATATGGAAAAATATAAGGTACGATGAGTGTTGACTATTGGCATTGTATCAGATCAGTAGTGTGTTCTGCTGTAGTAGCTTCTACTTTCACTTGTCAATTCCTTCTTGGATTTTACTCTCCTCTTCTCTTTTTCATATCTCTTTTTGGAAGTCCAGAGCCTCTGCACATACAGGATTATCTGTTGCCGTGTTTGTCAGTGTCACTTTGTGTTTCGTTTGGCAGGAACCAGTGTCAGCAGAAGCACAGCATTCCAGAGGGACTGCTCATCCAGGCTTAAAAGCATCAATCTTGGATCCCTCTGTTCCTCACTTATGAAGTTCAAGCCAGGCTCATTCAGCTTTAGCTCCCCTGTCTCCTGCAAGAAGTCATACCTCTATGGGTAGTCTTCCTGAGCAGCTTCACTACTTCATGGCTTAAGGAATCTTTCCATTTCAAGCGTTCATCCTCCCAGGCTTCACAAACCCAATGTGCCAAACCTCAGGAGACCTGCTCTCCCAAATGCTTACTATTGCTGTACCTCTTGCTGTTACTGATAAACCAGATAGTACATGATTAACCTGTCAATATTAATGTTTGCTTGTTATTTTAACCCCATGACAAGGCCTTTCTCTCATACTTCTGCAAGCAACATCTCAAATTATTTTGACTACTCATCCTGCCCATCTTTACTCAAAAGGAGAGATAAACCAAGTAAACTAGGTGTTTTTCTCTTAGATTTCTCATCTTTGTACTACTGTTTCGGTGTCATTGCTATGACTGAAACTTCAAGAAAAACTTGGAACTTTAGGGGCCATCCAGCCATACTTAGTACAGGCCCATGCACCAGGGTCAAAATCTCTGTTACAAGGCTGCAGCTGGCATCCAACAGAACTGAACACAAGCAGTGGCATCACCTGTATTAGAGTGTCTGGGTTATGCTTCTGTTCAAAGGAGGTTATGTTCTGTAAATATGGTGGCTTCAGTAGCTGTTGCTGTTGTTGTCAGGAGAGTTAATAAAACTGGCTGGAAGCCGAAGCACAGCCTCTTTGAGCTACTGCCTGCTAGAGCCCTCTCATCCCATATTCTTATCTCTTTTCTGGGGCCTGCCTGGACACAGCAAGGATATAATTGCTGTATCAATTGTGAAAGTGAAAAGGGGAAGGAAAAAGCTTCATGTGAATTCCCTCCTCTTCCTCAGGGAATTCACCCATTACTAACACCTCTGTTTTCATCTCTGTATGTCCAACACTAAATGATGATGGTAGGTGTGTCTCTTGTTTTTCTGGATCACAGAGTGATACTTTGCCATCATTGTCATCACTTTGCCACCATGTTCAAAGTGCTGTTAAGAGGACAAGCAAAAAAAAAAAAAAACCAACCCCCCAAAACCCAAAATTATCTTTCTCTGGTTTATTTCCAGGAAAAACTCATCTCCTTCTGCTTCCTTATCTTTACTGGGATCCTTACTGGCTCAGGCATCTTCACCTACCTCTTCCTTCCAGAGACAAAGGGGAACTTGGTGACTGAAATCACTGAAGAATTCGGCTCTTTGCATTTTAGGAAGAGACCTGATGCCTTTATTTACAAGAAATACTTTTATTGAGAAACATATTGGACTAGATGATCTCTATGGTCCCTTCCAACTCTAAAAAAATTCAGTGAAATTCAGTGAAAAGGTGAGGCTTGATGAGGCCCTGGGCAACCTGGTCTACATGTGGATGTCCCTGCTGACTGTGGGGGGGTTGCACTAGCTGACCTTTGAAGGTCCCTTCTGGCCCAGATGATTCTATGATTATATGATTACCTACACCAGCTTCTAACCGGCCAGCAAAGGACCACGTATTAAGTAAGGTCATAAAGGACCTTGATGCTTGCAGATTGCAAAACAAAACAAAGGCATATTATTTATTTTCCATTATTGCAAAAGATATAAATATTCCTTCATAGACACAAGGGGAATCTTCATGAATTAAAGTCACTCTCATATCACCTTAAAAACCAGAGAGCAGTCAATAATCAATAAGTCATCATAAAGTAAGTGCTACGCTAAACTTAGAGATTTCTCTTGTTTTGTGCCTAAATGTCTTCTTTGTTCTAGTCTCTGTGATTTTGCTATTCAGAATTTCATTTTGAGTTTTGAGTTATAACAAACCCAAAGTCTCAAATCAAACCTAGAAGAAACCATTGAGTTCCTCTCAGTGTGAGGAATTGCATATGGCTTCAGACATCTACAAAGAGCAATATATCAATCAAACTGGCTTAGAACCAAGCCCTGAATTGAGCTCTTTAGAGAAATTTATACAACACAACTCATGAAAGCAAGTTTCAGTGTTTGTTCATTTCATAGCACCACTTCTTACAGTTCTATATAAAACAAATGAAAAGTTTTCCTTAACTCTGTAATAATCCCTTAAAGATGAAAACATGCACAGCTTTCATAGCGTAACAGAGTTTTTTCTAGAATATAGATGACATTTTTAACAGAAACAGTAAGTTCCATTGATCTGACAAAAAACAAGAAGTAAACTCCTAGGATAAAAACCTCATAAAATTGCTGATAAGGTGAAATGATACCATGAATGCTATACATTCATGTGCAGTTCAGAATCACTAGAAATCCCCCATAATTTCTCAAGAAAAATTTCACTGTTGGTGGAATTTTATGCTCTTTGAGATCCTCAGTAATTACTTTCAAGAATCCTTATGACATAGTCCTATGAACACTTTGATACAGTTTGAGAGAAATTATGTAATAAAAAGGAAACATTAACATTTTAAACCCATAAATAGTCAATAGCTATGCAACTTGCGTTTTTGTCCAATCAAAATGTTACAATTGTTGGTGTTCAAGAGAAAATACCTACAAAAATGCCAAATCATTCTAAATGCTATTGCATGCCAGAATAAACAGCACTTGCTATGCAGTTATATAGGCAATAGTTGGAATTGCACAAGTAACCAAGGTTTTATTATTAACATGCATTTTTTCGCATTTCTTTAGACTCACAGTATTTCCAGTGAATTCCTCTGTAAATAATTCTGTGTTTTATGAACTGAAAGTACAACTCCTGAGGGTGAGCTTGGGCTTTTACTCAGGGCTTCAGTACAACCCCATTGCCCCATCTGCCTCTACCCCAAGCCTTGGGGGTGGGAGAAAGTCCCTTGGCATGAGTAAGAGTAAGCAAAAGTCTTTGAAAGCAGAAATTTCAGGAGACCCCCAGGCAAACCTCTTTCTTCTAAGTGCTGTCTCAGCAGAAGCCACATAGTCTGCATCATAGATGTAAAACATTTTACTGTTCCTAGAAAACTGTTTAGATTTTTTTTTTTTGCCTGAACTGCTCTCCTTTCCCTTTCCAAAACCCTCACTACCCCCAGGGTGCAAACTTCCTCTGCTTTGAAACTTTCCCCCTGTGTACTGGATAGATACAGTTATTTCCTGAAATATTTAACCTGGCAGTGTTAACTTTGGCCAGTCGAAGTAAATAGAAGTGAATGAAGACGAAATAGTAAAAATTTAACTCCAGTCCCTGAAGCCAAATGCCCACTGCCATACTGGCAGGCAAGAGACAGAGACACAGACGCCTGTGATGACAAAGCCACATTGCACACTGGACAGCCAGCCTGTAGCCAGAGATGACCGGCTTCCTATCAGACCTGGTAAGTCCTTAGTGGGGTATTTACATCTGTGACATTTTTGTATGCTGCTAGTGTTTCAAAGAAAACTAAATCAGTATCTCAGTAAAAACAAGTCTCCTATTCGCTAAAAGCATCTCAGAAGTGGTTCCGCATTTCATTCACTCTGCCGTCTATCTTTGTCATATTCTTATCAATATATTAATTTTTCTTAAATGTTTTCATTTACTGGAAAATATTTGCTTACTCTCAAGCATAATTTGCTTTGCTTACCTGCTGAAAAAAGAGTTTTGACAGATATATCACAAATTATTTAGTGCAAGAGAAGACAGGCAAAGGTTTTGAAAAGCAGGGAACAGGACTGGTTGTTGGCAGCTGTGGCATCTTGATAGGGATGTTCCTGGGAGCCTGCAGCATCTATTTCCTGGTTATGGCTGAGTCTGGAATCCTCCCACATCAGTGAGGCAATTCCAATTGGATCAATGTCTCTTTGAGGAAGAGCTCCAGCTCCTGCTGGGCACACTTAACCTCTCGTCCAGGAAAGAGGAACATGGCAGAGCACCTCTGAAAGGCTGGTTCATTCATTCACAGAGCATTTGCTATGCCTTGCTGCAAAGGCTGCTGTCGTGTAAACCTAAGTGCTATGCTGTTTGTCTATTTTTGGATCTGTAACCAACTAGAAGAAATCAAAGTGAGATGCCTGTTCTCAAAGCTCCCAAGAGGTTTAGATGACCATGCTGCTCGAGACAGGCAGGAGGGGCAAGAGTTCAAAACTGATTATGATAAGAAGAGCTAGAAACGACACTGTCCTCCTACAGCACAGTTTGAGCAGAATCAGTGCACAAGGGAAATTCTGTCCCAAGATTTTGCTTTGCTGTTCACTCCTCTACATCTAGGTAAAAAACCCCATGGATTTCCAAGGGTTGCCACACTGACAGAAGCCAGAGTGGAAAAACATGCTAAAAGCATATCAGTCTCTTTTCTTGCCTATTTCAGACTTCTTTTTTTAAATTTTAGCTGTTGTGGGCAATTTCAGGAGGCTTTGCCACAAAACTTGAGTTGAGGGATCTCTTCCCCCTATTCAGGGGCCTGAAGGGTACCGAGCTTCTCTCTCAGGCAAGATGGGAAAGGTCTGGACACAGAGGACCTGGTCACTACTGTGGGCACAGGTCTGAGCTGCAGATAGCCTGACCACTATCCCGATAGCAGACAGGAAAGTAAGACCTCCCCCCCCGAAACCCCTCTCCCATGTATTAGCCCTGGAGTGTGGAAAGATCTTCAGCTTGCTACTCTATTGACTAATTATCAAGAGGGAAGGGAAATGTAATGGTTTCCATAGCTAAAGGCTGCATTTCCTTGAGTTGTTTGTAGGGAAGTCACAGGAGGATGTACACTTCACACCAGGGCAAGAAGAACGAATATGCCTAATTGCAAATCCCTTGAACAACGGAGATGTTTCTGGAGAGTGAAAGACACATTCAAAGAACAGCCTGATGTGGCTACAAGCTTAAAAAGATTTTGTTTTACCTCTGCAGGTACAGTACCAGGGGCTCTTTCGAATGATCACTGTCCTGGGGATTGGTGGATCATTCCAAATTGGCTTTCAAATTTCTACAATCACCTACATGTCTCAGGTAGGCAAAGATGCACATGGCACACTGAATAACAGTGGCACTGAATCTACATTAATGAATGAGGATGCTCCTCTCTGTCAGTCAGCAAGGGTTTAATCACAGTAGTCTCCTCCCACAATTCTTTTCCATTACTATACTATCATGTAAAGCAGAATGTGTCAAAGCGTTGAAAACAGAAGAAAAGAGAGACCTGTAAGTTGTTGTTTATAGAACTGTTCCTCAGAAGGCACACACTGATGGGGGTGGCCTATAAACCTACAGCACATGTGCCTACTTCAGTGGTCTCATTTGACACTATTTTTCACTGCAAGTCTGTGCCTTGTTTTCTCAGATTTCAAGGACAAAACACACCATAGTCTATTACACCGTCCATTAACTAATGCACACTTAAGAATCTATATAAAATAGTGACTTCATCTGAAGCCACAAAATTATGTTCTAAATATAATAAAATACATGCACTGAAGTCACAGTTATTTTTATGGAAATTCTTTTTTCTATTTCAGCACGTTAAGGCTTTCATTAATGAAACTTGGCTAGATCGCTACGGCTACCCCATCCATCAGGATAACCTCTTGTTCCTGTGGTCTATCACTGTGTCCATCTTTGGTATAGGAGGTCTCTTGGGTTCTTCAGGAAGTAGATACCTAACTGTCAAGTATGGCAAGTAAGTATGTTTAAAGACAAATTGTCAATTCCATTTTAGCTTAAGGAAATGCCAGTTGAGGTTTAGAAAGTGAGACAGACTTTTAGGCTTAATCATGGCTGTAATACAGCCAGCTTAGCAGTGGTGTCAACAGACTTTGCTGCTTCTTGCCCTTGATCTGTGGCCTGGGGTAATCAACTGTGCTGCCAGCCTGTCACACCAGACACAGTTACACAGGTTGGGTTAGCCTTGGCTCTCAGCTGAAGAGACAATGGGTTTCTTGGAGATGCTACTCAAAATACAGCAGCATTGAGATGCTCCTGTTACATTATTGTGTGTCAGAATGGATTTTCAAATGCAGAAATGCTTTTACTTTTCTCCGCTTCAAAACCCAGAAGCTTTCCCCAACTCCCAGGCTTAGCCATATGCCAAGGCACAGCATGAGTCCAGAGTACCCAGTGCCAATAGTGTGGAAGGGTTTATTTTCTCCTGGACCACATATGTATAATTTCACAAAACTAGCAAGACAATTTCACCCAAACCATCCTGCATGCCAAGAGCTTAAGTGCCATCTCCCTTCTGATTTACAAAAATTCTTTTTACTTTCTTACACTTACAGAAAGAAATGTCTCTTGTGCAACAATGTGCTTATGATAGTGGCAGCATCCATCATGGGATGCAGTAAAACAGCCCGGTCCTTCGAGATGATTCTAATTGGACGCTTCATGTGTGGAATAAGTGCAGGTAAGTGATTCTCACAGAGATCAGCAGGCTCTCACAAAATTTTATATCCCTATTTGCTTCATGCAAAGATCTAATTTTTGTTAAAGAGATTGCATATCTCCATTGCTTTGACATCACATAAAACCAGGAGCAGAACATGTTGCTTTCAAAACAGATAAAAGGGGCTGTGACCACCACATCAGGAAAAAACTCTTTTATCCCCCACTAGTTTTCAGCATGTCTGTACTTCATTAATACCTGGAAACATCAGCTCTTCCTGAAGTCATCAAAATAATTGCTGGGCAGTGAAAAAGCAAAATCGTGGACAAATCAACATTGAGTCATTGAGTATAGCACAGTATATTTTAATCTGCTATGGATCTACCATACAGCTATTCTATAGCATTGTGTCAGAAAAGGCTGGGTTAACTACAACCAAACTAAATACATATCCTTTAAAACAGGCTAAGGCTCACAAGAGATACTATGTTAGGGCTACACCTACACCCCAAAGGGAAAACTGTACATTTCTTAAGATCGGGAAACTGCCCTGTGCACAGAGGACAGGAATCAAACACTTTTGTGGAAAGGGTTAGAAAATCCAGTACTGGAAAATCTCATATGTAATTTGAGGTATGAGCAACAATTTGGTGCATGAGGCAGCTATGTTCTGTAATGCTTAATTATTTACATGCAATTTTATTTCCAGTGCTTATGAATATCTTCTTTCTTCTCTCACATAATTTTCTCCTCATCCCCAGGTCTTTGTGTTCCTCTACATCATCAATACGTTGGGGAAATTTCCCCTAGGAAGCTACGTGGATTTGCAAACTCTACTTCCTCTTTCTTTTGGTCACTGGGAAAAGCTGTAGGGCAAATTTCAGGACAAAGGTATAATACAATTGATTTCCTACCCAATTAATTTCTGTCTCTCTACCTTTTACTTCTTCCTCTGCTTTTCCATCCATTCTTTTCTCTCCTCAAAACCAATGTAGTAAACTTTTATTCTACACGCACATTTTATCCCCACCAGGGAGCTGCTGGGCAGACAGTCCCTCTGGCCCATGCTGATGGCCTCCTGTGGACTTCCAGCACTGGTCCAGCTGGTCACTCTGCCCTTCTTCCCTGAGTCTCCACCATATCTCCTCATGCATAAAGGAGACCAGGAAGGCTGCAAAAAAGGTAACCGAGGGCTTCAGGTTACTGCTCCTCACTTGAGTTTGCTTTCTTTTTATGGAAAAAAATAAGCAATACAAAGTTTTTCCTTGCTCATTTCTAAGACGACTCAGTGAATACCTACTAAGTAATATTTTCATTGTAGTCCCCACATCGAACGTGAAACTACGTTTCTTTACAGTTTCGTATTACAAAACTTTTTGCATTCAGCTGACACCACTTGTGCAGTCAGTCTGATGATAAATGATAAACAGCTGTTTGCACTGTAGGGTTCCACAAGGCACCCCTCAGCTCTGGTTGTTGGCTGTGTACCCTGCTGATACCCTGAGAGAAGGAGGAAGGGAGAAAAGTGAACCCATGGGCAGGGAGGGACTCACTGTGCACCCCACTGGGCTTCTCTATCTCAACAGGTCCCTCTGTGCAGGAGGGGACCAGGGCTCTGGAACACACTTTAGAATATCTCTGCCTCACACCACAGCCACAGCCCATGCATGCTGTGCTGCTAAGCACGTGTATCACCTACTCAACAAACTCCTTAGGCAACAAACAAAGAGTCGAATTAACATGGCAGGTCTCGCTCTCCTTCTCCTTCACAGCCATAAGGCAGCTTTGGGGTGAAGGCCATCACCAAGCAGAGATTGATGACATCATGAAAGAGAAGGCAACAATGAAAAACACCAAGATCTTGAGTGTCCTGGAACTAATGAAAGAACCAGCTTTCCGTTGGCAGCTGTACATCTTAGTTATTCTGACCGCCACAGTTCAGCTATGTGGCATCAATGCAGTTGAGTGTATTTCCCCCTTAAAGACTCAAAACACTTATTGACAACCTTAAAGGAGACATAATTGCTCCCAGGAGTTCCCTCCATTTTTCTCAGACTTCTCAGGCCACAACTTGCAGCCCTGCTACAGGGCAGCAGCAGCAGTCTGCAAAGCTTGGCTGGGCTCTTCATGTGACATTCCTTTGCCCAGCTCTTGGTCCTTGCTGGTGTCGCCTTCCTCGGTAGTTAGGCTTATTTAACAGCCATTTTTGGAAGCTGTTATAAGGCCCCAGAACCCCCTCTTACAAATGAGCCTACCCTATGTTGGCAAAATGTGCAATGTAGTTTTATGTTACTGCTGCTATTTGGCCCCAGGCTCTTAGCATCCTAAGAGGTCATCATGGCAGTACACTCACTCTACCTTTAAAGCTAATCAACGAGCATGCTCACTGTTCTGGCAGCTTCTGCAGATCTCCTCCTTTTCCTCACAGCAGCACTTTTCTGGGATTGTTTTGAAGCCACAGCTTTGCAATTGCCTGCATGATTCTTCTAACATCATGGTGAAGCAACATCTGCAAAGAAAATGCACAGCTGAGTCTAACAGAGCTTAAACTGGACTCTTTATCATCTCAGCATACCTCCCAACAGTAGCAGAGATACTTGT
Organism: Scolopax mira; assembly: GCA_004320125.1. Lineage (NCBI taxonomy): Eukaryota > Metazoa > Chordata > Aves > Charadriiformes > Scolopacidae > Scolopax > Scolopax mira. The sequence continues at coordinate 912,610 of BJBW01000844.1, forward strand.
AAAGATGCTTATTTTACCCCTCATGACTCCATAACACATGCTCTTCTTTCTTGAGAAAAAAGAATATATCCTAGAATAATGTTTCTGGACAGTCTCTAGAAGTGATGAATACCTGTGTGTTTCTAAAATCACCTAAATCCAGACTCTGTAAACTTAATTAAATTGCAGCAGCTAGAGGTCCTTTTATCTCAGCTTTTTATTTTTTATAAAATTAATAATTAATTACATTTTACAATGTTTTTGTCCGATAAAAATCGAATACTTCAAAAAAGAGTATAGAATTCTAGCTCACTCCAAAGCTGAACGGCATGTTCCTTGGTTAGCAGCTCCTATCTAGAGAAGTGTCACACAGGCGTGGGTAAGAAATCAGCTATTTTCTTTTCTTACTGTTTTATGGGTTTTTTTCCAGATCTATTTTTATACTTTTGAAGTCCTCCAGGCAGCTGGCTTTGATAAAAGAATGATCTCCTACATGACCCTCTCTGTTGGGCTCTCTGAACTTGTAGCTACAGTAGTGTGTGTAAGTCACATTACAATGGGAATGGGTCATAGTTTGTTCTTTTGACACTGGTACCAGTGTGATTTCTATCCTTCAGAGCTCCATCATTGAGAGACTGGACAGGAAAGTGCTCCTAAGAGGAGGCTATTTGATGATGGGTTCATTGCTAGCTGGGATCACTGTGACTCTCTCCCTACAGGTAAGGAAACTCTTCTCATAGCAGATCTCTTTCCATCATCTATTCTATTTCTAACCGCTGCTCACAGGCAGAACCATACTACTGAGAAAGGAAAGTGAGGCTTAGAAGTGCTAAAATTCACTTCCGTGTTAACAGCTGACCCTCTGGAACAGCTAGAGGAGAATATCCTAGTTTGTCTATGCATATCCATAGTTTGTCTATGCATAAGACTAAACCCTCTGTCAGCAAGTACTCTCTTGTACTCGTGCCTTCCTTTCAACATGATCCCATGAGCTCAGCAAGGAGTACATAAAACACTTGGAGACCAGCACTAATTCCCGATTTCATCAGACTGTGAGAACCAAACAGTGGCCACCATGGATAAAAAGGCAGTCCTAAGAAAATGGCCCTTTTTATTCATGCAGTTTTTAACAAGTAACCAGAAAACCCCAGAGTCTTTGCATCAGTTAATTTGAAATTTAACTTTGCTGCAAAAGATACTGCACGTATCTGTTCATGGACTGTAGACCAGTTCACTTCTATAAAACTGTGTCACTGCTGTAGTTTCTTCAGAAGCAGCTCTCCTGGGTTACTGGTATTCATCCAAAAGCTGCTCTACGGATACTGCTGTAAAATGAGCCTCGAAGCAAGGTGGCAGCAAACTTCCAGTTTTGCTTCATTCATGAATGATCTCAAACATAAAAGAGAGAAATCTTTTTCCCTAAAGTATCAAGTCTTGTATCTTCTTGACTAAAATCTAGGAAAGCTTCTTTTCAGTACCAGTTATCGAGCCTATCACTTAACAAAAGTAAAGAAATATATGATATGGCATTCCCATATCTCTAAAGTATTGGGGAAGGCACTGTGAGGTCAAGCACAAAGGAGGACAGGGTGGAAAAGTACTATTCAGACTTTCTTTAACTGATTCCTTCCAATCTTGACAGTTGCTCTATGCTAGCAAACCTGCTCCTCTGATCACCTAACAAAAACCTCACTGCTCTGTCCTCAGGAAAAAGCATTCACATTTCTCCACCAGTTCCCACACACTGTATATTTTTTCTTGGGTTGATAGTGTTGGAAAACAAACAGCATTTCTCACCTACAGCGATTAACAGATTTCACCCAGAAGTTTGTTACAGTTTTTTTGGGTTTGTTTTTTTTTTTTTTTTTCCCCAGGACTGGTATTTCTGGATGCCATATTGCAGCCTTTGTCTGATTATTTTGTTTGTAATTGTTTTTGGAGTTGGGCCAGGTAAGCATTCATTCAAAATAGCAAAATACTAGCAAAATGCTGCATAATATTGCATAACATTTATCATAAGTAAATTCATTTAACCTAATCTTGTAGTCATTTAAACATCATGGGTCCAATCACTGGCCACAAACTTGAATGCCATCAGGTTTGGGTTTTGCTTACAAGAGGAAAGGAACAGAGCAGAAAAGGCACTCACTGGAAAAATACAGCAAAAATAGAGCAAAATCAGATGGGTAAAAGATACTATTATTTTTTTAATACTAAAAAAAAAAAAGAAAAAGAAAAACAATAGTTCTTTTAAATTCAGTGTTGTATAATGTTACAACTTATCCCACATAGACAGCAGTTCAGAAGACCTAATTTTGAGTAATTCTTTTCCTAGCATATACTACTTGTTCCTCTTTAATTATTTTTTTAAAAGCCTATTAATTTTTAAAATATTTGCCTTCCCATATGGCAGGGTTGAATTATTTTCCTAACTCAAAGCTGTCAAAGTCCTGTGACTTCAAAACCTAACTGAAATACCCAGAAAGTGAATCCAGGAAGATCCTTCATTGGTGATCCAGCAGTATCGTGCTGGGAATTCCTGTTAGTAATATTGTTATTCCATCCTTACACAGCTTCTTTCATGAGAAGATGTCGGACTTTCTCAAATGTTGACTGCTTAATTCTTGAATCTCCCCAATAAATATATTTGAATAGTTTACCACTCTAATAATCTGTTTAGCAGTTTATAAGATGCCACAAGCTTTTTCTTTTCTAAAAAAGTGTAACATACTCAAGTCTTTTGAATGCCAGCCCATGACAGTAGCATCTATTTACTGACAGTGTAACAGTAACACTCAGGCCAAATGTTCAAATCAAACACATCAACAAGTAATAATAATTATTATTGTTTCCTTTCAGCTGGTGCCACAGTTTCCATTAGGGTTGAAATTTTCAAGCTCTCATGCAGACCACCCGCCTTTGTGATCAGTGCAGTTATGAACTGGATGGGTGTCTTTGTGATCGGAACAACCTTCCCATTCATTGTGGTGAGTGACTGTCCCTGGGACACTCCCGGGGGGCACTAAGCTCAAGTCAGCCATGGGAGCAGGAAGAAGAGCAGTAGCAGATGACTATGCCACGTTAGTCTAGAGTGGCCTTGGCACCTGCTCTCCCCTGTCCACTTTTGCAACTGAAGGTCCCTGATTTGCCCAAGATACTTACTCAGACCAAAATATTTGTTAAAGGTCAAAACACAACAAACTCCTTATCCAATTCAAAATGCTTTGGGACTCAAATATAAAAACTGCCAAGAAAGCGACAAAAGAAAATATGTGCTCCTCTGGCTCACTTTCTCATTTTGCTCTTCCCTGCAGGAAAGACTCAAGCACTTCTGCTTCCTCATCTTTATGGGAGTACTTTTCACTTCAGGGATAATTATCCACCTATTTCTTCCAGAAACAAAAGGGAAATCCATCGTGGAAATCACAGAAGAATTCAATAAGCTAAACTTTAAAAAGAAGCGTATTCCGACAACTCCGCATCATGTCACAGAGGATTACACCTTCTGCACGAGGCTTTAACCAGCCGTTAGGGGCAGTCAGGTTTTCTTAAAAGGAAGGGGAAAAAAAAGACATTTGTCATTTTCTAACTAGCAAGTCGGTTCAAATGCACTGTCAGCTTTCATATCTGTCACTTACAAGGTTCCCATTTTGCCAAACCAGCACTTTTCTCAAGCACTCCACTCTGGGCAGCTTAGAAAAGGGATGATGGCTCATACTAACAGGATAGACTCATGTGAATCATGAGTATTTTAGCTCAACTTGCTGATGTGTAAATCTCTTCTTAATAGAGCAACTAATACACACTGAAACTACATGTAGAATTTATAAACACTCTGTTGGCCACAGAGAAAGGGAAGGTCTGTAATTCCCTCTCTCTCTCTGATTTCTGAGTGTGTTTTTACAACCCTGAAATGGGAATAGTAAAGTTCTTGGCTTGCTATCTCTGGCTAGGGTTCAATCCATAACAGATTAAAGAAAAAATTTAGTGGAATAGGAGAGTAATTCTTTGTTTCTCTAGACTCAACTGAATTATCAAACTTTGCCAGGTTCCCATGCATAATGCCATGTTGTCCTTGTGTTATATCTAGTTTGACAGACTTCAACCCTTTTGGACTGAAGTTTTCCATGTCAGCAGCCATCCTTTCTTTGACTTAAATTTAATTTTTTGTTAAAAAATCAGCATTTGATTCTAAGCTCAGACTTGTTAATGAAAAAGCATGGGGGAAAAAGTTGCTATACAGTTCTTCTCAAGCTGTGTTTCAATGGCAATACAGCTAAAGGGCACATGAGTGGAAAGCAGTTACCATAAACCACAAGCACCTAGAGTCACTTTAGATGCTGTGTGCTATCTTGCCCATCACCACCATCATCTTGAATCTGTAGCTCAATTTCCAGGATCAGAGTCCCCATAGACATCTCATAGACTGTGAACCCACAGCAATTCAACCGCTACTTGCCTTTGTGTGACTTTCAGCTACCTGGACCAAATTTACCACAGGAGAACTGCCCCAGACTGGAACTCCTGTCTGTAACAGAACAGCTGTTGCTTTACAGTTTTCCTTAAAGACATCTGTACAGTATCCTACTGTATGTATAGCAGACTGTCAGCAAAAGCTCAGTCACGTCCTCAGCTCTTGGATACACGCAGGGCTCCTGCCTAGGCTGTATTTCGTTATCATGACTAAAAAGTGATCACATATGCTCAGATTTCAGGGATGTGCAATCAGGACAGACTCTTCAGTTATTATTCACTGCAAGTGTACATACTGATTGACAGCTGGATAAATTACTGTAAATATTTTATGCCTTGAATACTTTGTCAGACTCATACAGCTAGGTAAGATTTACAGTAAAAGTGGGAAGTGTAATTCTGACAAAAGGAACTTTTAAGGCTTTCCAACAACAATTTATGGTTTAACTTACAGTCTCTCATAGGAGTTCTGCCAATTTTTACAAGCATGCCATGTGCATGAAGATAAGGAAGCAAAGACAGAGAATGTGTTAAAATATATCATCTACAAGTTTTCTAACTTCCAGATTTAGAGTGATATATCATAGCCAATGACCTCTCTTGTAAGAATGGATGCAATATAATTTTCTACACTGATCTATAATCAAGCTCTGTGCTTGAGTCCACATACTGCAGGCTTTCAAACTGTGAATGATCTTCAAGGCAATCAGATTCCTAATCAAATTCCTAATTCTTGTTCCTTCCATACATTGTTAAAGGTAAAAAGAGTTTGTGAGCCTTAAAGGATAGCCTGATCTACTTGTGAAGTACCACAGGCATTTATTGCACCAGAAACTTTTTTTGAAATATGCAAACTTATGGACTTTTCTTTAGAAGATATCTAATATTTTGCACATTTCCCTTTATTAATGAGAGGCACACACTGTCCTAGTAGTAAAGCAATACTATTAGGAAGAACAGGAACAAAGCTAAGGCTCACAGTGGAGCACACAATACAAATTAAAATCCAAACTCTAGATTGCACAGTAAAATAAGTGGGTTTATCTCTGACATTCCTTTGACTGGCATATTTACTTCAACTTAAATAAGTTTATTAAAAATACGAATTAAATAGTTCATCTTAACTACTGCTTATTTTTAATTGGAAATGTTAAACATAATAAAAATGGCAGATTGATTTGTAATAAAATTTCTGGCCTCCACAAATGTTTCTTTTCCAACATCAGGATCTCCCTTAGGGACAGATGACAAGAAAATAAAGTTATTGGTGTGCGTATCCTTCCTTGATTGGGGTTTTCATTATTCCTCTCTTTAGTATTGGAGGGTACTTAAGACTTCTCACTAAAAGATAATCTACAAAACATGAATTGTCCTTGAAGTCAGAAAAGTTCAATAATTTTCTAGCGTTGCATATACATACATATGATTAAAAACTAACAGTTGTTTGGAGACAACTACCAATATAGACAGGAAATTTCAACTTTTTGCAAAATAGAGTTATCTTTTCCTAAGCAGTCATTCTGAAAACACTTCATTTCATTACAACAATACCTGAAGTCTTTGGACTTCATGTGGCAGAGTGGGCACTAATTAATGTAGCACTGCTGGAGTGAGTCACTAGTGAGCCACTTCTCCGACGTCAGTTATTCATTAGATGTTATTAGGAAAGCCTTTCCCGTAAGACCCTCACCAGGAAGCAAGTGGATGCCCTATGGAACATTAATGCGACAACGAAGCGGAACAGCTATTTGGACCACAGGTCAATCTTCCCCTGTGCTCAGTGGAGCAAGAGCTGTATTCTGGTAACTTCTAGGCAGATACTAGCAGCTAACATGGCATTTCTTTCCTTTGTCAGATGCTCATTATGTTGTTCCAACTTTGTATGACTTTACAGAAGAGGAAATTAACTCTTAATGTCAAAGGAACAGTCTAAGCTCCGTCAAAGGAACATAAGCTCTGACAACAGCTTTCAGCAAACAACACCAACAAAGTCAACTTCATAATGTAATGAGGACTGCAGAACAATGAGAGAAATGGCCTGGTGGTGCGACATTATACATTTCAGGCAATTGCTAGAGAATCTGTGAATATTCTTTGCATGTGATGTATTTTCTAATAAATATGACTGATGTATCCAATCAGCCTTCTATGATTTCTTCATCCTTGTCTTCTTTAACGGAAGTGTATATGTATATGTAAGTAATGATAACTAAGCCATTTACCAACTAAATACATATAAAGCCCTCTTAATTATGAAATAAATGGAGTTAAAGCCTGCGAATTTTCTGTCTGAAGGAAGGGACATCAATCCAGCTATGGAGGTTACAGGACAGTTTCAATCTTTTTTTCATCACAGACACAGAAATTAATATACTGACTAATAGAAATGCCAGACAAAACTGTGCATGATGTTGAATCCTCCTCTCCCAGCAAAGGAAAGTCAGCTACGATCAAATATTTAGCTGATCAAGCTTGGTGTGCCACTGTAGAATCATTAAATTTGCACCCCATTCCAAAATGATGGAGCATTTCTATTCCTTTAAGTAATCATTAAGTTACGATGTGCTCCAGTTGCTGCCTCATGAAGAAAGAATAGCTCTTTCCTGTTATATGTCAAAGTCCCATAGTTCACTGTCCAAGCCCCATCTAAGATTCCCAACAGATAACTTTGTCTTCGTGTTTTTCAGCTTATACTGAACACTAAACAATTTACGATTATTGGAATTCTGTTTAAAATTGATGTCTCAGTTCGCTATCCCCCAAGCACAAGACAGGGTTCATGAAGTATACAGGTTCCCTGCAGGAGAGACCATACTTTTTACCTGGGCCAGATAAAACCGGTGGTTGAAATATTTAATCCAACAATTCTAAACTTTGTACAACAGCTGAAATATGTGTAATTAACTCAAAACCCTTTGAAGTAAAATTTAACTTCAATAACATGGGACTAGTTCACTGACATTGCTATTGCATAATGCAAGCATTTGGTTCTTTCGGCAGGTACTAGGCAGTAAAGCAACAGAAATCAGCTCTTTCACAGGAGATGGCCACCTTCTTCTCTGACCTGGTGAGTAACTAGTCACTTTCTTCTAAATATCTGCCAGTCTGGCATTATTCACACTTGCATTACTTTGTTTCTGGCTGGTTGCATTTTCTACCAGCTTCTCTTCATCCAAGCACTGATCTCCAAAAGCTGTGAGGTCATGAAGCTCGTATCTAACATGAAAAGAACACAGAGCACAGTGTCCTCTGTACAGAGATGATGTTACTGTCCTGGTATGTGATGTGCTGAATAAAAAGAGAGAGGCAGTTAAACCCCAAAGGATGCTGCACAGATCCTGATGGGGCTAAAATCACAATTGTTCTAGGTTTGGTCTGCTAGGTACAGTCTAAGCTGTTTGAGGATAACTCCATCTGGCCTTGCAGCCAATTGGAAACGGGAGAGATAACCAGTGGTATCACATACCTCAAAAAGGTCTAAGCAGGTATATGTTATGTTTCTTTCTTATTTACAGTTAAAATTGTCTCATTCATCAAAGCAGCTAGCAAATCTCAATCCCTAATCCTTGACCAAGGAAATTTTAGCTGGACAGTATTTCCCTAGCTTGGAAGATGCCAAGCTCTTCAAGATGCAAGCACATACTTCCATGGTTAAATAAGTAGAAAAAATAAAATATTGAGAAAGGAGAAATTAAATACCAAGTCAATAAGGAACATTTTTGTTTTAATGTAACTATAGAGGCTATTCCAAATTATTCTCTGTAATCCGTGACTTTTTAAAAAAGCTGAATATTAAAAGGATATTTTCTTTATTATGCTTAAAGATATGACACAAAAATTATATCAGAGAGTATAATTAAATGTTGATTTTTAATGCTGTACTTTTGCGGCATAACATTATGGTTGGATGTATGTAGGTTACTGCAGATTGCAGGCAAGGAAACTGATTCCCTCTTCCTCACATCCAGGACTGCCAACCCGTCAGACACTGCAGGCACACAGTGAAAGCTGTGCTGTCAGCAACATCTTCTAAAACTATTTGTCCTTGCAAGCAAAGTGGTGGATTATCGCTCTTATACTAGTACTTGGCCTTGCTATGGCACTGTGGCTGTTTGTACTTTGGTAGTAATTTAGAGATATTTTGGAAAAATGTTTAAATCCAATAGGATTTGAAGCAGACAAGGCAGGGGAAGGGGAAGGGCAAGTGTGGCTAGAAAGACTTTGGCCTGCACAAATCTAGACTAATGAGAAGCTGATGGAGCATTTTATTCTTGGTTTGCAGGTTAAATTCCGGGGATTATTTCAAATGATTTTAGTGCTGGGAATTGGTGGTAGTTTCCCATATGGATTCCACATTTCTGTCATCAACTATCCTTCTGTGGTAAGTAGCCATTTCTCTCAGGTTGAAAACAGAAAATAGAGAGCCTGACCTCCCCATTCTCCCACAAATCTCAAATTTACTGAGCATTTAACTGATAACACTTATGCCTTTTCTTTGACTAACAGCAACATCAAATGTGTAGAGAACTTTATCTCCTTTAAAGAACAGAATGGCTCATCCTGTTTTAAATAAATCATTGCCACATAGTATAAAAGCTTCCAAAGGAAGGCAGAAAACATGCTTTTGGCATCCTGCATCAAGAAGCTTACTGACTGATACAAACTTGGAGATGCAATGTGATCTCAGCTAATTTGTTTTACTAAGAAAGTTAGTCTCAGAAGAAATCTAAAATTAGAACTACAGGCTAGATCTGTGTCCTGGTTTCATCTGGGAAACTGAAAAGAATGAAAGAATACCTATTGGTTTTAGTTGTTGCTAAGTGATGTTTACATTATTATTGGAGGACTTTTCTTTCAGCTTCACAAAAAAGAATAGATGGAATGATGGAATGGCTAATTAAATATTCCATACCACAGACATCATGTTCAGTATATAAATATTAGCCAGGGGGTGGAAATCCACAATCACTGCTTGGGACAGTGCCAATGTACTAGGTGTTGAGAGTGTCTGGTGTTATTATTATTATAATTGTTATTATTACTTTTATTTTTTCCTTTTTTTGATACTGTTCTATTAAACTGTCTTTATCTCAACCCCTCAAACTGCAAGTTTTTTTCCTTTTCCCTCCTTTTCTCCCTCTTCTCCCTTGTGGGGTAAGCAAGCAGCTGCATGGTGGAGGTTAAACCACAACAATCTAAAGTACAACACACAAATATTATGAAGGGATCTTATACTCATTGTCCAGTCAAATCTCATTTTATTTTTCAGCACATCAGGAAGTTTATTAATGAAACCTGGATAGAGCGACACGGCTCTCCCCTCCATCCTGAGACAATCATGCTGTTGTGGTCCTTCATTGTGTCTGTTTATGGGATAGGAGGATTCCTGGGGAGCCTCTGCTGTGGCTACTTGACTACAAAATACAGAAAGTAAGTGTGTGTTTCTTGTAACAGCTCAATAGTCAGGAAGTACAGGAAAATACCAAGGTGAATGAAAAAACCTCGTCTTGTTTGAAGCACTCTGACTGAAGACTAAACTGATTTGGTATGCTAGTACATCCACTTCTTCCAAGTAGCAACCAGTCTTTTATCTTCTTTATCTGCCCTCCCCAGTGTATTTCTGTAAAGGATGCATTCATCAACACATCACTGGATCAGTGCCACTGGGAGTAGCAGGATAGTAACTGCCTTGTGTTCTCTTCAAGATCCCCTATGACTCTCATAAAGACCTCCCAATCTCAACCCCCCCCAAAATGGAGCTGTGTGTACTGTGTTTGTAACTTGGTATAAGCAGTTACTCTAACCACCTGGAAACCACTGTATGCAAGTTGTTTGTGAAAGTGTCAAAGAAGAGCCAGATTTCCACTTAAATACACTCATACTGGGGTGATGACATTGTATTAAATATTCCTATCTATTCTAGTGAAAATATGGGCAGAATAGAAAAAAAATTGCCCGTAACTATGCTTAAAAGATACAATCAGCATCAAAACAAATTATCCAAGAAACATGTCTGTTCTTGGCAATTCATTTCACTGAAAGTCAGTTCCAAACTATCCTTCCCACTGGATGGAGAAAAGATTCCTCACCAGTCCGGTCTGTTCTCAATGCCTTGTGTAACACCACTGATTTCATTTGCAGAGAAATTGGCAAACATATCTACTTGGTGTGACCCACTTAAAGATCTTCTCCACAACCCACTGATCCAGAGGCCCCTCATATGGGTCTCAACAAATCATCTTAGCCTGCCTGCACTTTCCTATCAGGTAAGTGCCCCCAAGAAATTTCTTGTGGGACACTACCTCATCCCACATGCAGAGGGTCTCCCAAGACTGAAAACAAGATCATGGACTTCTCCCATGGCTTGATTAACACATGATAAACTAACTGCTGAATAAGTGTCTTCTAAACACAGAATCTCTCTGAATCCTTAATGTGTGCAAGAGGACTCTTGTCTAGCAAATGTCATGGCAAAACAACCGAGTGCGAAAGTCTTTCATTTGAGCCTGAGACATCAGGGTTGTGAAAATACCAGCTCACGATTCAGAGTGTCTTTTGAAATATGCTTCTAAAAACTCTTTCTGCTATCTCAGATCACATCCATTTACCCCAACGTATATTTATTATGAGCCATTCTAGAGTAGGAGCCATGGACTCAGATTATTTCTGGGGAACAACCTGATGTTTTGTGAGGAACTCTAGCAATTTAAAAATCCCAGTGACAAGCTGGGCCAGTTCTTTGATCTCTTTTCCCACTTGTACTGTGGAAATGCTCATGAACTGTTCTGATTGCTCAAAATCTAAGCTAAGAAATATTAATGAATTCAGATCCAAAGGATCCTGAAATTTTAAAGAATCACTTTGACTATCCAGAGTCAAAATTATTTCAGCCATTCCTCAAAACAGCAAGTGTACCACACTTTCTGTCACAGCAAGATTAGTCAAAAGAGTACAAGAGATTCCCATTTCACACTGAATTTTCATGGGCTTTTTTTTTTTTTCTTTCAGAAAAAAGTGCCAAATGCTCACCAACCTGATCATGCTGGTCGCTGCACTTTTCATGGCCTTCAGTAAAACAGCCAGATCTTTTGAGATGATTCTGATCGGACGCTTTCTCTATGGCATTGGTACAGGTATGTATGTGCTCGTGCCACTATGGAGCGCAAACATCCTTGCTGTCCCAGGATTGTTTCTACAGGTATTGCCATTCCTGGAGAATGATTTTTAAAACAAATATACTAGGCACTTCATAAAAGTAAAAGACATCGTCCTTTTAAAAGAAATTTTAATCCAAATAATAGTGTGAATGGAAACAATGTAAAAGAGGATGGAGTCAGAAAGCTAAGCTTTTCTAAATATTTTATCAGTCATTTATCCTCTTCTTTGTTAAAGGTTTCTCTCTCAATATACATCCTCAGTATGTAGGGGAGATTTCACCTAAGAAGCTACGTGGATTTACCAATTCCACAGTTGCTGTGTTTCTGACACTGGGAAAACTCACAGGACAAGTTGTTGGACTTCGGTAAATTCTCCAATCTTTCTATCATGTTGCACTAAAAGTAGTAGAAACCTTACTGTAACTTTATCCTCTCACCTAGTCTGTGACCGAGAAAGCCTTTCATGTTCCCTAAAACAGGCCTTTGTTTTTGCCAGAAGAAAAGTTTCAATCGTATTTGAGGCAAATAAATAGTTTCAGATATAGGAGACAGAAAATTAGTTACTCATAATCTGATTTTTTCTTATTTCCACACCCTTTCTACTAGGGGATTTCCCCTTGAAAATTTACTACACTTAGATGAAAAGTCTTAGCAAGATGTTTTGGTCCTATGGCCAAACAGTGGTCTAATGAGTCAATGCCAGCTCAGATCAGATCCTAATGATATTTAGAAAGTTTTTCAAAATGCCAAATAATTCCTTTCAAATTGCCCAAAATAAAACCAGCCCAATTTGTGAAATTTGCCAGATTATCAATTCATGTTTTTTCTCCAGTGCACGCTTGAATGGAATTTAAGCAATCTTCATCACTCAGAAAAACTTCCTGAACATTCATTCCATTATTTCAGCATAATTTTGTTTCACATACCCTTTCTAGGGAGATTTTAGGAAGCGAAGCTTTCTGGCCATGGTTGTTAGCATCTAGTGGACTTTCAGCATTGGTTCAACTGGCTACTCTCCCATTTTTCCCTGATTCACCATCCTACCTCCTGATACAGAAGGGTAATGAGGAAGCCTGCCGGAAAGGTAGAGTGTCCACTTTCCTCATTTACTTCACTTCATTTGATATGTTCAAGTGACAGCCTTTATAGAAGACAAGAAAGCAGGGCAGAGCTGTACAGCACAGTGCGGTGCCATTGAGTGATAACAGAGCAGTTTTAAATTCAACAGTTGAGATATCTGTGGCAATGCAGCTTTATTAACTCAGGGCCTCACTCTAATAATCGATTAAGACAAGAAAGATAGATACATACTAGCACTTCTAACATTTCTCACTTTAGTGGGAGCTACTTTATTTCTTTAAAGGAAACAGTTTAGATGGTTCATTTTTTTATTAAAGAAAATGTACTTAAAGGTGTTTACTTTGTTTACAATTAAGTCAACTCCACATTAGAAAGTTATGCTATACTATATCTATATATAGATACTGTATCTATATATATATATAGACATATATATATGCTGTATCAGTGAGACAAAATTTTTCCACCTGCCTACTGCCCCAGACCCAACCAGATGGCAGAGGAAGACAGAAACACCATCACTACCAATACCAACAGACAGGCAGTCTAAAGAGTTTAAGGTAACCACTCTCCATGAAGATATACTGGTAGAATAATCCACTCCCCTTTGTCTCCCCAACAGCCATAAGGAAGCTCTGGGGGGAAGGAGACCATCAAGCAGAAATTGATGACATTATGAAAGAGAAGGCTGCAATGACAAGCACAAAAACTTTGCGTGTCCTTGAACTAATAAAAGAGCGATCTTTGCGCTGGCAACTTTACATCTTGATGACTGTCATGACCACCTTGCAGCTCTGTGGAATCAACGCAGTTGAGTGCTCTCTTTAGCCCCAGAACAAAAGACAACTCTAGGGAGCATTACCAACCACTCTAAGTCAATGTTATTACACCAGCTTAGAACTGCATCACAATTGCAACAGTTTTTTTCACAGGTGCATTTCCTTTCTGCATTTTTCAGATATACTTCTATTCATTTGAAGTATTCCACACAGCCAAGTTTGAAGAATATCTTATTCCATACGTGTCCCTGGGAGTTGGGTTGTGTGAATGCTTATCCTCTATACTGTGTGTAAGTCTTTTCAGACTTGAGTTTGAAGGAAAAATTTAATATGGTCAACAACTGTACTTCTCCCTACTTATAACTGGGCTCAGGGAAGGTTTACATAACCTAAGACACATCTCCCTGCTTCTGCAAAACCACATGCAGGATAAAAAAGTATCTCTTTTCCCAAATTATTTGCACGACTGTATGTCTTTAGACTCATTTTTATCTCACCCTGTAAAATAATTTTCTGATGTTCTGGATTAGATGTGCGTATGCATGTGTGAACAATATGATATACAGCAGCATGCAAGAAAGGGAACTGTCTAACAACAGCATAGGACTGTCTAATAAACACAGCTTAATTAATAACGAATTTGCTTTGAAGAAGCTTATCAAATTAATTAAGAATTAAGACATTCTCAAATTACATAGATTTCTGGCTATTATTCAGATAAGTCTTCTGCAAAGAACACATGCAGAGGGGAGGAATTATTTAATTGGAGAACTGGGATTTATGACCTGTGTTTTCTGCTTTTCAGAGCACCCTCATAGACCGATTTGGGAGGAAGGTGCTGCTCTGGGGAGGATACACACTGATGTGTTCTGTGCTAGCGCTCCTTACCATGAGCCTGTCACTGCAGGTAAAGATGCAGCAGCCTTCTGGCTGCTTACTCAGCCCACCTTTCTCATCTTGCCTCACAGGATATGTACAAAAACTTGAATCAGTGGCAGGAAATACAGAACTCTGCTGTTCTATCATGTATCTAATGGTTTGGTATCACTGGTTTCTCACTTTTAGCATCAGTTTTTCTGGATGCATTACTTCAGTGTTATCTTGATCTTCCTATTCGTTATCTTCTATGGAATTGGACCATGTGAGTACATCGGTGGCAACTTTGGGAGGAAATTTTTTATCGTATTGGTTGGTGGCACAACTAGCAAAGGAAGAACAGACTAGTCCCATGGTAAAAAGTTATGGAAAAATCTGGGAAAGGTAGATATGTACAAGTGGGAGACAGAAAAAGCATACAGTTACCTCAAATTTTATTGCTGATCACAGGATTTAAATAACTTAAAATACAGTATCATCTTCTCCAGAGGGTTTGAGACAACTTGCAGAACAATTTTTAAAATACTCAGCTGAAAAAAAGGATTTTAGGTATTGCCAGGTATATTAATCATCTTCAGTAATTTAGCAAGTTAAGTTTTATGCCTACCAACATGCTTCAGGTGGAACTGACCTCAGGAGCCAAAAGGGGAGCAGATTTATAAATTACTGTGACAATAATGACTACCAGTATGATAAGGAACTATACAGACCCACTGGCACCAGAAAAAGGATTCCAGTATGTACAAGAGAAACCTAAATTAACAGCTGAAACCAGAAATTAGCAGTTGTAGTCCCTTTCTGGAATCAAAGTCTTTCACCTTCATAGCAGAGACCACCTGCCAGGCCACCTATTCTGCCTATATACCATTTTCTACCACCCCCATTGTGAGGATCTTTGTCAAGAACAATGAAACAAGTATATCTGGTTTGTGTTCTGCTTTCCGTTTTCAGCTGGAGCCACTATATCTATCATGGTTGAAATCTTCAGCCAGTCATTCAGACCATCAGCCTTTCTGATTGTTGGCTGCATCAACTGGATGGGACTGTTTGTACTTGGGATGATTTTTCCTTTGATTGTTGTAAGTGGCTCTAACTGGATCCCTCCGTCCAGGCTAATCCACTTCTGAACGCTGACAGGGAGCAAAATAGTAATAATAAATTGCATCGAAGTGCAAAGCTGAGAGCTCCATGTAAATATCAAACCTGCTCAGGAATCCCCCAGGCCTGGCAGAAACAGACTCAGGCAAAACTTGGCTGCTGGAAACTCCTTGGTTTGATACCCATCCCAGTTTGTGTATTAAGCACACCTTTGAATTTTGATTACTAAGACACAGACTTGCACCCAAGGGCAGGGACATAGAAGTGAGATTCTTATTTTCCTTACAGTGTCTCCCATTTCTGCTTGCAGGATAACCTTGGGCCCTTCTGCTTTCTCATTTTTTTGGCAATCCTTGCCTTATCAGCAATTTTCATCTACCTGTATCTCCCTGAGACCAAGGGAAAGTCAATCATGGAAATAAAAGCAGAGTTCAACAAGCTGAATTTCGGGAAAAAAGAAACCTCAGTGACTGAAAATAAGTTTCCTAAGGAGCAGTTGTTCTGCACCAAATTATGAATGTTCAGAGGAGAAATTTGCATCTCTTAGAAAAGACAGGAAGCAATGTTGCAAAAGAACTAAAAAGGAAACATTAAAAACAGACTGCAA
>BJBW01000844.1:928877-993701 GCA_004320125.1 Scolopax mira
TTTTAATGATAGCGTACCTTATGAAGTTTTAAAACATTTTGTTAATAGTCCATAGGGCCCAAATACTGCTAGAAGAACACACATACAGGCTCTACTCAGAGCTCTGGGCCCACAACACCTCAGTTGGTATCCCTTGTTCCCAGGTGTCCTGCCCAATACCACGGGTACCTCAACAGTTTGTTATTGAGCTTTCCTAAATGAGACCTCACTAGCTCTAAGCACCTCATAATCCAGAAACTGCTGACAAATAGCTCAGAGTACCAGAAATATGGAGAATCAAGTAAAATAATTTAAGGTGGCAAACCAAGGCAATTTGGAAGGAAAGGGAAGGAAAGATTAAGAAGGCTAAATGATCATCAGTCACGGGGCTGAGGAAACAATAGTCTAAAATATTTGCTTAGCAGGCCAATAAAGGAAAAGCCAGATATGTGGTTTAGGGGGTTCCAAACAGATACAGATCCAAAACTTAGCACAGTAAATTAGGGAAAAATGTTCCAATCATGATAATAGAGAAAAAAAATATTGAAATTGAAATTGTACTGTCCAACAATCCTTCTGGAGATGTAATAGGAATCTCAATGGAGAAGACCTAGTAACTCTAGGCAGGGAGAAGGATGCACCAAACAGAGACATTATTGTATGCAACGAAGTAAAATGGCTGCTATGAAATAAAGCACATTCCCAAGAGCATCTGTGGTGTCTAAGGATCTGATTTCAAACATGGTACATCAGCTTCTGGGAATTACATCAGATGTTTGCAGAGAAGAGTTTGTTTTGGAAATGTTTTTCTTGTGATGTAAGCAAGCTGCGAATAACAAGTGATTATTTTATCCAGCAGAAAAAATAGATTGTGAAGTTCATTAGAAAAACAGTCTAAATTTTTCCAAGTGACCACTAACAAATATAGTACAATTTCTGACTAAATGCTTTGGATCATGCCACCTGCTTTCACCTGATCACTGAAGAAAAGATTCATCAATATCATAAACAGCAAATCCTCTCCTTATGGATGGAGCTGTCACTTGAGTTTTATGCTTTGACATAGGAAACATGCCCTGAAACGACTGTTTGTACATTCAGATATTATAGAATCCAGTGCCTCACCACTCTGTGAAGAATTTATTTCTGATTTCTAATCTAAATCTCCCCTGTTCCAATTTAAAACCCTTGTCCTGTCGCTACACTTCTTCATAAACAGTCCTTCTCCAACTTTTCTGCAGGCTCCCTTCAGATATTTCTATTTTGGTTTTTTTCATGATTTTCATTATTTTCAGAATGCAGGGTACAGGAGACTCAATCCACTAACATGGGCTGTAGGTGAGCACTGGCAAATAGTGATCTTCTGACTTTTTATTTGCTGACTTTTTACAGCAAGGGTGCTACAGGGAAGGAACTGATTTAAAATCAAGATACACCAGTCAACTTAACATGTTCATATGAAGGTTTTCACCATTTAAAAATATTTGTTTAAACTACACAGTTGCATTACAAGCATTTAGCTCAAACTGTACAAACCTCTCCATCTTTTCCACACATGGGAAAAGGAATGAGTAAAAGAGTCCTTAACTCATAGAAACTAATGGGCATAAAGAGACTCATCACCTTTAACAGGGAGAGATTAACAAACCATTTATTTTATCATCAGTAGCATTTTCAACCTGCTTTCCCCTCACATGTCTCACTGTGAACACCCCCTACCAAATGCCATATAACCCCTCTAAATCACTTGTCTCGTGGAAGACTCTACTAGGTAGCAAAGAGAACTGATACCAGCTCTGCCACATGCTCTGCTCTGGAAAAAGCCTCTCATTTCAGAACGCCTGTGGATTTCCTATCTCTCAGGAGATCCTGTTGACTGTTATAGGACTATTTGCACAACAAAGGAGCAAGTTGAAAACAAGCCTCCAGTGCTCACCACAGTGGAAAATCAAGACTCCGATTTTAAGGCATCTTTGTCATGACTCAGTCACAGTTCAGGGAAGGTCTCCACATGTGCTACTTGGGTTTTTCTGTTATGGTCTATTCCACAGAAAGAGCCCCAGACCTCACAAGCGAGGCGTCCATCTAATTTTTTTAATAAGACTTGCATAAAGAGGCACATTATATTTCTCCCACTTCCAAACAGTCCCTGAAACGCTTGCTTTTTCACTGTTTTTCACGATCAGGCTGTATCCAAATAGGAAGTGTCATTTTGGATGCTTTGATTTCCAAAGCCAGCTTTCCCCCCTAGGAAAGCTGTTAGTGATCTGCATTAGCAGCCAGCAGCCTGCAGATGGCACAGGCAGCCTCACGGCTCCCGAAGGAACTCCCACCCCTCAGGTACACCTCAGGAAGGTACCACTGATTATTTAAAGGCTCCAGAGGTGCTTACTAGCACAGTGGGGTAAGCTGCTTTGCAGGTGAGCTAGAAGCAAAGCTGTGAACAAGGTGAGCTAAAAGAAAACCTTCTCAGGATCTAAAGATGCCCAAGTTCATTGTTAACACAAATATAAGGAAGGATAAAGTTCCAGTCTCTCACAGGGGAGCTCACCCAGCAGTTATCAAAAGCAATGGGCAAACCAGCACAGGTAAGTCCAGATGCTCAAATCTTTTCTTTTTTTTAGTTGGCTGTGCCTATTTCTCAGTAATAGCCTCTACAAACTGATACACTCAATGACTCCCCAGTACTTAGTCTTCTCTCTGTACAAATGTCAAATAGTTGTTTGCTGTAATTTAGGTTTGTTGAGGTCTCAATACACTTAAAGTACTTAAACTAGTTTTGCGTATGATAGTATTCCGTGTAGGGCTCTGTGTAGGTTAAGGCACTGGATGTATGTGGGTACATATACACAGGCATCTCTGTGAATACCTCACCAGAATCTTGCTGACCGAAAGCACCTTCACCCTCTGACTTCCTTGCTGAAGTCCTGCTGAACATGTGCTTATTATCTCCTACCAAATTGCCTGTAGCCTAGTGGTTAGAGCTGAACAAAAACCCTTGCTTGGCCATCTAGCTAAAATACTTCCATGATGTCCTGCTAGTTGTAATCAAAGTACTAGAGTAAAATCCGTCTGCTGGTTTTGTTACCACACTGGCTTTTTCTTAACCTGCTAAAAGCCATGGCAATATACTACTGAGGTTAAGTACTGAAATACTGTCATTAAAGGCCTTATAAGGCTTTTATTTTCTTAGTTAATTCTGGAAGGTCACTAGTCACTGTATGAGTTGTTTACTGAAGATTCCTGATGAATATGAAAAACAAAGTGAAAGCTTCTCTGTAGAGCTTTAAGCTTCATAACATCAGCCACTCATTTGCTGCAGCAAATGCTACTGCAAAAAGCAGTAACTTATGTGAATCAGCTATAGATTATTTTTTTTTTGTGGCTTGGTGAAGTTCTCTTGTATTCACTAACAAAACAGTGTTTTCAGAAAAAAAGTTCCTTATTTTATTTTGGGAGTGATGCTTTGAAACCCTGGAAATAATTAAGATATGGTGCCTACAGAAAGGATTTCGAGGGCTTCTCAGCAAGTATTTATCTACCTACTGGGACACCTGAAGTTCTTGAGCAGATCTTTGTTCTTCATGGAAACAAAGTGCTCTGAAATGGCATTAGAGATCTCTGAATCCCTTATAGTTGCTGGATGACTGCCACTGATGGAAGTGTCCTGAGAAAGGAAGGTGAAAAATAGACCCAAAATTAAACAAGTTGGATAACTGAAAATATTAGGAGAAATGTTGGAATGACTTAAAAATGGTAGGAATAAAATTGTGAGCACCTGGTGTGGTTTTGTGAAAGAATCATTTTAAATAGTCTCACAGTAGTGTCTTATGGAGACAGTAAGAATTCAAGAATATAGTATCTTCTCAAGTCAAGAAACTTTCTTTTAATAGGTGATTAATAAGTCAAACTACACAAAAGACAAAGAATAAATCATTAAAGAGGAAAGGATTTGTGGAGCTATTATGGATTACAACATGAATAAGAGTTAAGACATTGCTTTGGAACACAGGAATTTCACTTCTGTTACACACAAGATGGAAGTAAGCCTCAGCAGGAGGACTCCATCCAGCCTCAGGCCCTGGACTTTGAGAAAGAGGCAGGCAGATTAGAGACATAGCAAATGAAAAATCCTAAAAAAAATAGGATAATTCAAGGATCAACAGACATTCTGGCTCTTCTAGGAGAAAAGACTGAAGAAGGAGGTTGTTATGTTCTCATCAAACTGATTTGATGCAGAGTTAAAAAGCCAATCAACCTGGAGAAGCCTGGTTCTGCTGTACCTCTTCCAGGCAGATTGTCTGCTAAAAGGGCCCCTCTTTCTCTAGGGGCAGTAATGGAGCTCTATGCAATCAACCAGTCTCATTAAACATGTAGGAATTCAATCTCTGCCAAATTTGACCAGAGTGAATTTCTCAGGGAATAGTTAAATACATGTTTTAGGCTTGTATAAGCCTTGTCTCTGCAGAAAGCAGGCTTAACTGTAAATGGGAGTGTTTTTATTTTTTTTTACAACACATGCAGTAATATAATGAAATTTTTATGTAAAACTGATCTGTTCTAGTCCTCTTCAAAAAACATTTTTTAGCAATCTAGCAAACAAGCACTTGCTGTTGAGGAGGGGGTGAGGGGGATATTGGTGTGTCAGCTGGTGGTTCTTGCGTAACTACTCCTGAATATAAAGCTAGAAGCCAGGGCTGGGCTGCAGCTGGAACAGGTTTGTGCAGCAGTGTGGAAGGGAAGGGATGGGATACGTAATGGGACTTGGAAGTTTACAGGGAAGAACAAAGAGATTTTTTTTTTTTGAAGAGGACATGCAGACTCTTCGTGACAAAGGAGACAAGAATAAAGGGATAGTCTCTTAGTTATAACACAGAAAGAAGGGAAGGATTAGGATGGGCTGGAATGCAGAGCTTTCATCTCACAGGAAATGGTACAATTTGGAAAAAAAAAAACCTGATTTTTATTTTTAATCAAATAGGTTTCTTTCCACTGGGAAAAGAAACATTTCAAACAGCTGTAAGAAGAAAATAATGCTGACTAACACTTCAGCTTGACTTTTTTTTTTTTAATAATAATAATAATAATCTGCTTCCAAGGTAGATGTTAAAGACGTACATGTACCTACATTTGGCATAAAGTTGAGAGAACAGGGTGTCCAGCCGGGGGAGAACAGAGCCAAGCAAGTGGTACTTCAGCAGGATCTCTTTGGCTTATCCTATACTGCTGTGGTCTGATGCACCATGTACCCAAACAAGCTGTAAATGACAGCCAAGGCTAATTACCCAGACAACTCCTGGTACTCAGGCTAGTTTGTTTTACCAAGAGGGTTAATTGCTGCTGAGTTCCAATGATGCGCTGCTAATAAACGTGGGTAAGAACAGAAGGCAGACGGATGTCGAAGGAACTGATCCCTGGATTCCCCAGTGTGTGGATCTGACACTGTGTATTAGCAGCAGGGAAAATTGCAGGCTGGTCATTAATATTAACATAGATACTTTCTTCTATTTTTCCTGCTGTCAAGGACAAAAGTAGGATTAGGCTGTATTTTGTTTAACGAAGGGGATGTTGATTTAGACCTCTGCTGTGTCAGTTCACATTTACCTCAGCAGGGAAGACTGCAGCAGGAGCCAGTGAGGTGCAAAATCTCTCTGGAACGTAGGGCGGCAGCAATGCAGTTGCCCACCCCCACTGGCACCCAGCCTCCCCACATGGGCATGGAGAGCCCAGGGGCTCAGGAGGTTTTGTAGGTGCCACAGGTCACCGAGCTCTTGCAGCACCTGAACTTTCTACCCAAAATTCAAAGTCAATACTGCAGGGTCCTCCTTCCAACAGTGTACCTGGGTTGAGCATCCAGAGCCTATCTTGTAATTGGGCATGTTGGTGTTGAAGGTTACAAGACTGCAGCCAGGGAAGGATCTTTACCACAGAGTAACTTAAGAACCTGAGTGAAACGATTTGCATTTTGGTAAGTGGTGAGGAGTATCTCTAAGCGCATGGCAGTGATCTCTTTCATTGTTTTTATTTATTTTTTTTAATTATGTGCTGCTAGTACTTTTAGTTAAGAATACAGTCATTTTGCAATAGATGAAAGAATTTGTGATGGCAGTGCCTGTTCCCAAATGGTATGTCATGGGAATGTGATTGGATTTCATACCTTTTCATCTTTGTGACTTGCAGGAAAATGTTCAGGAAGTTTGAAAGTGCAATGTAGTACATACAGGAGAATTTCAAAAGTATAACCAACAGGCATGCACCTATTTTGACTGTAGTTCATGTGTACTAATACCTTCCTGGATTTTCAAAATTCTTCCTAATATGGCAAAGGAGAGTAATAAGCTTTTACTTTTCTAACAGTATCTAGCAATACAGGTATCTCCTGACCAGCTGATGTCCTTTGGTGGCTCTGCAGACCCCTGTGCTATGTGCTTTCTCTACAGCATCGGCAAGATAGGGGAACAAGAGAACAAGGCCTACTCCAAATTGCTTTGTGAACTGCTGAACAAGCAGCTGAAAATACCATCTGACAGGTGAGCTTGTACAGCATCTTGTCTGATGTGACTTTCCACATATTATTAAAGCTATTAACCCCAGGCTTGTCCTTTGGTGTTCCTCTATTAACATTCTGCTTGAAGAGGCTAAATGCCAAGTCAATAGAGCAACTCTCCAATTAAAAAAGAGGAAAGGAGCAATTGTATGAGCAGCGAAGCCAATGCCCAGAAGCAGTAAAATTTATTTTACTTAAAATGATGGAGGCTCAAGCACTGCATGTATGTGCAAGAGCCAGGTACAGATACAATAACTGGGGAAGTTCTGGTATATGTTACTCTACTGCCTGTGGAGTGTGAGTGGAGGTCTACTACAAAAGCTTTCACTTATATAAAAGCATTTCTAGTCCTTTTCCTGAAGGAACACCAATCTATTCCACAAATGACTGTAAATAAAGCTCAGCATCCTGAGATCTCCCTAAAACAAGAATTGGAAAAATACCAGGAACTCCAGAATGCAAGTACCTAAAGCCTCAAAGAGGGGTGGAGGTGGTGGCGATGATGACAACATGCAACGCTCAAACATGCCTGCCAGAACTTGCAAAAGGGAATTGTAACTTGCTGAGATGTAGCATGGGCCCAAGAAGTGGGAAGCCTTGGGGGACAGCCTCCAGCATGGCTGTGTGTGTCCTGTGTGTCCAGGCAGGAGCACCCTGGCCACTCTGTGCTCAGCCACTAACCATGTCTGTCTTCCTTTTCAGAATCTATGTCAGCTTCTTTGAGATGAGCGCCGGTAACGTAGGCTGGAACAACACCACCTTTGCTTGAGGTGCCCTCGGGTGATAACGGCTTACTCTTGAGCATGGCTTTTGAGCACTGCAGCTCCAGACATGTTACCAATATGTGGCACAAATGCAAAATTGCAGTGTTACCTCAGTAACCCACTGCTGCTTAATGTCTTGTCTGCTGCTTTAATAAAAGTAAAAAAAAAAAAAAAAAAAAAATTCAGCAGGAACCTTATGATTGATACTGTTGTGTTATTCTAGAAAAGTCTGTGCTTGAGATGAAAAATGCTTTCTCAAAATATTCCTAATAGAAGTTTTTCTTTTTTGAAAAAATTTAGGGTTTTGTGTGAGGGTGAACACTCCATTTGGGTATGCCTTTTTCCTGCTCATGCTGGACAGCCTGGCCAAATTTAAATGCAGTTATGCTGACCTGATTTCAAAATACACTTATGTTTGAGTCAATAGATATGGCTATCAAAGTGACATATGGCCCTGCCTTCCAAAGGAGGAAAGACATGATTGCCTCTTATTTAAAAAGGATGGATTGCAGATCAGATCCTCCTTAGATCTTAATACTTCATGGACCTCTAGCTGCTTAGTAGAAAAACTCATGCTGGAAGAGTCTCCCAGGGCTCAGTATCAGCAGAGAGTAAGTGGAAAAACCCATAGTTCACTGTTCTGCCCTCCCCTTTTCATCCATTGAACTGAACAACAGTGAAGATTAGAGCACAACTCAAAATGAGGCAGAGGCACGGTGAGCCGTTCCCTGAGGCAAAAGTAATGAATTACTTACAAAGGGAAGATTTCCATATAAATATTTATTATCCTAGCCCTGGGTCAAATAAGAGCATTTGCTTCCAAAGTCAAAGAGAGGGATTGAGTACAGATCTGTTTCCTGAGTCCCTGAAATTAGGTATATTGCAACCTTTTTCTCCTGGAAGAACAAAGCCATCTCACCCCTGATCCGAGCTTTACTGTGAACATCCCATTTTGTACCTATCACTGCTTTGCTTTGTAGCCACAGTCTTTAAATACAAGCCTGTACCTCAAGGCGCAAAAATGCTTTGTTGAGATAACAAATGAAAGCTGCTTTGGTCAATCAAAGCAGCATAACCAATGAAGTGACATACTGCTTTAGTTTGTAAATGCACTATATCTTATTAAGTGGAATAAAAATATTTAATACCTTGAAAAGCTGCCCAAGAAAGGAAGACACGGTATGAGGCAGGTAGCCTTTTGGCAGAGTTGCTTGTGGAGAATGGTTACAAAGCTGCTAAGCACAGCAGGACCTTCCACAGGGAGGCAGTTTCCTTCACCAGAAAACAATCTGCCTTTTACATAGAGCCACCTCCTCAAAGAATGCTGTCTTCTCCTGTTCTTGGAGCCACTGCACCAACATTCTCTGATGTTCTCTTGGTTCCTCCTCCCTGGTCCAGCTGCTCCGTGCTCAGGTTTTGACTGTGATGCAGCTGGGCATGTACAACTGCAACCCATGAATGCCCCAGCCCTGCCATTTGCTGTCAGCCTCCACAAAAGGCTTCAGCCTGTCCCATGTATCTTCTGAAGCCTTTATGTGCTTTCAGAGTTATTCTTGGAGCATCCAAACCCTGAAATATGTGTTCCTAAGGTACATCATGGCACAAGTACAATTAAGACAACCTCTACTTTGCTGACAATCCTTATACTCTCTAATAGGGAACATAAAAACTTTCTTTGCCTCTGGCATTAGAATACTCTTGGTATATTTCTGTAAAACATTTTACTTTACATTTTTTTGCTCTTAAGAACAATAAAAAAATGTGCCTATGTGTGGAGCAGCCACTTGAGGGAGGGCTGTGCACAAGTACACTGGTGTTTGGTTAACTTCTAAAAAGGCATCTTTAGAAGCCATGAAAATGTCTGCACTGCTTCTTCCCTAGTCAAGGGGGTAAAGGAGAAATTGTGGATGTCTCTCCGTTGTGTGGCAGCGTGGCCAGACCACAGGAAGCGCAGCAGTGGTGCCACAATTCCCACCCCATCTCAGTGCAACTCCTCTTGAAGGCAGGAAGGTGTGAGGAATAAGTGGCTCTATGCAATGGCAGGGAGCTGATAATATTAGTTCTTAATAGCACTGTTAAGCACAAAAAAAAATAATGTTCCAGTCCTTCCAGTTCTCAGTGTTATAGCCTGTGCCACGCCAAAGCATTTCCATACAATACCATCCCTTATTCTTCATTCAGGGCTATGCGTGTTCACATGTGTAACATGTATGTATGGTCAAGCTTTCTAGCAGCAGTGCTGGAACTTTGTTAGAAATTAACACGTGCTCGATTTGTGTGTAAAATGTCTGCAAGAAGAGGGCTCTGGCCCTGGTTCTCCTTAGCCTTCCTGTGAGTCATTTCAAGCAGAGCTGCGCCGCAGCCACAGCAGTGAGTCGTTCCCTCTGCAGTCTACGTGCATCCCATCACACAGCCCAGCAGAAGGTTCATCTCTCAGGCTGCCTCTCACCTCCGAATAGACACGCACCACTGCATTTCTAAGCAAAGAATGATTGCTTCTGCCTTTATCCAGTAGAAAAATATGGTATGGAAATGAGGACACTGAGAAGGAATATATATCACTTTCTATTTGACTGAAAAACTTTAGGGAATAATTAACACACCAGCACATCAGATATTTCAGCTTACATTGTGTTAAAGCCATGCACAAAGTTAAAACAAAACAAAACAAAAAAAAGTGCAAATGTGCCTGTAATTTGCAAAAGAAAAAAATTCCCTTCGGAGCTAGGGCTAGTATCCATAGTATCCTATGCCAAGCTAGTGCCTGTAGCCCTTTTTGGCACTGGTCCCGCAAAAGCCAGTGGCAGTGCTACAGCGGTAGTACCACATGTGCTGATACCAGGTTATGTATGAACAGCCCAGTGCGGCAGGACTCGGTTCCAGGGAGGAGCCTACAAATTACCCCCCAAAATGCCCAATGGTAGTAACAAAGCAAATGAATAACGGCGGAAAGGGGAGAAAGTTCTGCCCGGGACTGTGCCGCGGGCAGAAAGCCGTAAACCACAGAAGGGCAGCAGACTGGGGAAGCGACCTCCCCCCTCGGCTCCCTCCCCCGCCCCGCCGGGCGCGGCCCCTTTAAGACCGGCGCGGCCCCGCGCACACTAAAAGCGCCGCCGTCGCCATCCCGCTCCATTTCGCCGTCGCCGTTCCCGCCAGCATCGTTCTGCTCCCGCCACCGGGCCCCACACCGCCGCCGCCGCCATGCCTATGTTCGCCATCCAGACCAACGTCTGCAAGGACGCCGTGCCCGACAGCCTGCTGGGCGACCTCACCCAGCAGCTGGCCAAGGCCACCGGCAAGCCGGCGCAGGTGAGGGCGGGCAGCGGGGCCGGTGCTGCCGGAGGTCGCTCCGGGACGGGGCGAGCACGTGCGGAGGCCCCGGGATGGAGGGACTGCGGTCGCCGAGGGGAATGGCCTCGGGCACAACGTGGCTGCGGGGAACGGGCCTGTGCCCCTTTACTCCCCGCTCCCGGCAGCCCCCCGAAGGAGGCGCGGTGGGCCGGCCTCCCGCTGCCTCCGTCGGCCCGTCCCTAGGCCGTGCGGCTCCCGGAGGCAGTCGGCCCGGCCGGCCCGGAGCTGCAGCCTGACCCGCAGGAAAAGCGGTGCTCGAAGAGCCAAATCACCGGAGATTTGTCGGTGCTTGTGGCCGGGAGTCGGGATGTCAGCCGCGAAGCTGGGCCGGCGGCCCGTTTAGTGGAAGGGACACTGGTGTCTGCCAGGCCAGCGGCTCGGGCAAAGTGGAGTAACGGATACGGCGGGTTTCCTCGGGGATGCCCCTGGTTATCCCGGGATGGGATACGGCCCCTCTCGGGCCAGGCTGCTGCAGCCTGAGAAATCAAAGCCCGATAAGGCTGGATTGCAGCCCGGCTCTCAGACAGGCCCGGTGGCTTAGTCAGTGACTTGAGGGTGTGAATTCTGGCACGCAGATACAGTTTTAAGGCCTTTATCTCTCGCCACATGCTCTTTGTCCCATGCAGGAGCTGTGCTGGGGTCGGCAGGACCAGCTATCTCCCCTGTGACTTTGCACAAATGCAACCTTTGTTCCTAAAGCTGAGAGCCAGGCTGGGGGGATCCCCACAGCGTGCCCTGCCATCCCACCCAGGTGGGCTGGGGTACCTGGGGGGATCCCTGCAGCACACACACCCTGCCATGCCACCTGTGTGAGCTCCATGCCTGGCCCCAACCCTGGACCACCATGTAGCACAGGACCGTGCTGTTTGAAGGTGGTACCTAAAGAAAGTTTGCACTGGGAGAGGGGAGGCAAGATGCTCTGTAACTGTTTGTTTTCTTACTGCAGTATATAGCTGTGCACATCATACCTGACCAGATGATGTCCTTCGGGGGCTCCACTGATCCCTGTGCGCTCTGCAGCCTTTACAGCATCGGCAAAATAGGAGGGCAGCAGAACAAGACTTACACCAAGCTCCTGTGTGATCTGATCTCCAAGCACTTGCATGTATCTGCAGACAGGTAAGGCCGGGATGTGATGTTGTTAACCTTGTTTATCTGGTTCTCTGAAGATGCTCTGAAAGGTTCATTTAAACATACAAAAAGCCAGGAACAAGCCCCTGTATTACACAAAGTACAAAATTATCATTTGCAGTGTTTTCATGTTCAGTTAAGAGTTTGATGCCTGCGCATCCTCAGTTTAATGGCTTCCTGCTCTCAGAGTAGAGGAAAATCCCAGAGGATTGACCAAGTTTTATGGTGTATCTCTTGCCTCTGAGGTATGATGTCTTGCCATCTGGTGAGGGGAGGCTGGAGATGGTGGGTAAAATAGCAACCAGCAGGCTGTGAAGAGCTCCCTCGCAGGCTGCGGGGCCTTGGGAGAGTGTCTGCGTGCAGTGGTAAAGGCTGGGAAGAACCTGCTGCCACTGATGTGCTGGGGTTGGAAGGGAGAAGAGCAGAGCCAGCCCTGAGGGCCTGCTTGGCTTTCATAAGGCTGCATGTCTGTCTGACACATGTGAAGGACTGCAGTGCTTGAAAACAAAGAATTTTGATCTCCGGAAATTCTTGACAGGCTGCTAACCAAAAAACTGTCTGGTATCTAAAGAGAGAGAAGCTCTTCTGACTGGAGAAGAGTTTGTATTATAAAAATAAAACAGAAAAAAGTACAATTCTGTGTACTCCATATTGATTGTTGAAGACTCTGCCTGAAAAATTAGCTAGATTTCAGTAAAAATGAAGCTTGAGATTCCTTCTGAGGACCAGGAAGCACTGACTCCTGTTCTTCTGTCCTGTCTCACTCATTAATTACATAAATGAGTTAGTAAGGTTATTGTTTGTATGTTCCTGTGCCTCTTCTGCAGGGTGTACATCAACTACTTTGACATGAATGCTGCCAATGTGGGCTGGAATGGTTCCACCTTTGCATAGAGCTCTCCCGTCTGTCTGAAGAGGCTGCTCCTGGACCTACCCTCCTCCTGCCCCTTTGCAGAGACCACCGCACAAATGGCCTTGTGTTGCATTTTGTGCACTCTCACAGATTGATGGCTCCCTTCTAGTGTGTTTAAATATTACTGCTTCAACATTCCTCTGTTTTCTTTGTGTAGAAAACAAATAAAGATTTAGAAGTAAGCTGTCTGGTGTAGGCTTTGGCAGGTTGGGGATGGAGTTAAGCAATTGGCAACATATCTCACTCTGCTTGCTAGAGCAAGTGAAGGGAACACTTTGGGTTTGTTTCCATTTCTCAGGCATGGTATTTCCCGGTATGGTTTGACTGAGCAGCATGTGTCTGACACCACTGCACGATGTTTTTTACCTCGCTGTAGGTCCCTTCTGAGCTTCTTGTTGCTCTGTTTCTTTTGGCTGTGTCATCCATTGTCACAGCACAAGCAGTCCTTGAGCCAGCCCTGTGCCTGCTGCTTCAGAGAGGCTTTCCTCTAACAGTCTGCTGGCTGTGTGGGACCAAGCAAGCAAGGAAGGAGTGCTTTTTTTTTTTTTTTTTTTTTTGCTCAGAGTTGAAATGCTGCTGCCCTCCAGGCAGCTGGGGTGGGCCTGGGTGCTGTGGGAGCTATGCTGGGGTCTATGATGTCTGCCAGCTTGTCCCCACAGCAATGCTGTGCTCTCCTGAGCCTTAGGGCCTCAGGGCTAGGCTCCCGCCATGTGCGGTCGGTGAGGGGGAGCACGACTGAGGAGCTTTACTCGCCTCAGCGTTTTGCTCCCTGCCACTTCTGCCTTTCTTCCTCCAGCACTGCCTTTCCCCTCAGCCGCCATTCCCGCCTCCCTCCCCTCAGGGGGCCAGCGCGGTGCTGCCCCTTCACTACCGGCAGGCGGCGCGTGCCCGCCCCCGCGCCTTCTGGAGCCTTCCGCCGCGCGCGCTCGGCTACGTCATCTCCGTGCGCCCGGGCGGCGTGGCCATGGCGCTCTTCTGCATCAGCAGGTACCACCCGCCTCAGGCGCTGCCGGTCGCCGGCCCAGCCCTGGGAGCTGCGGCCCGGCGACATCCCCCCCCGCCGCTCAGAATCGAGCGGAGGGGGCCGGGTCGGGGGGGTGCCTGAGGAGGTTTTGTTTGGGCTGTTTCAGGTATGGCGAGGAGGAGGAGGGGGCCGAGGCCGAGGAGCGGGCTCGGGTCCTGCTGGAGCGACTGCGGCAACAGGCGAAGGCCCGGCAGCTGAAGAAGCAGCAGGAGGAGGCGCGGCCCGAGGGAGGGGAAGATCTCCCCGGAGTAGCTGGCTCCGGGGGCACGGGGCTGAGCCCTGGAGGCGAACCCAGGGAAAGAGCAAGGAAAAGGAAGGGGGAGAGCGAAGAGCAGGCCGGTGCGCAGGGACAGAAGAAGGTAAAGAAGAAAAAACGGTCCGGCAGCCCTTTTGAAGAAGGAGCGGGTGCTGAGGAGGCAGCAGATGGCAGTACTCCATCAGAGAAGAAGAAAGAAAATAGAAGAAAATTGAAAGTGCCGCGAGAGAAGACTGAAGCAGGTGAGGGTAAACTGAAGCCGTGGGATTTTGGCTTATTGCGGTCGACAGTTCTCAGCAGAGGAGTAGACATAAGTTGCCATTTGAGTAACTTTCTGAATCTACCTGGTGGTAAGCATTGTTTTCCTCTACTTAATGTGTTCCCAAAGTAATTCCTTTTTTTAGGGGAAAGTCCCACGTTGTAAACTTTGAGGATCAGTTTAGTGTAAGGGAAGGAGAGAAACATGTCACCTTAGTCTTCAATTGCCTCCATACCTTCAAACATCCTTTGAACTTGGATTTAGGAAAACAGAAGAGCTTGCAAGTTGTTGCTTAAGTCCTATGTTGTAAAATGTTCACAACATCCCTTTCCTATAGCACATTCTGACCTGTAGCTTTGTATTCCTGTTACTCAAATTCCAGATTCTGAAGAAGATGTTGGCCAACGGGAAAACAGAAGCAACCTTAACAGTAAGGCTTCTAAAAGGAAGAAGAGGGACGAGGAAACGGAGGGAGCTGAAACAAGGAAGACAGACAACAGTGGAAGAGCTGGAGAAGACCAAAGCACAAAGGAGGAGCTGTCCTTAGCAGCCTCAGAGAAGGAAGCAAATCATCCACCCTCCAGTTTGATGGTTCTTGGAGACTACGACAGAAAGCCAGTACAGAAGGTAACTAGCTTAACTGAACTTTGATGTGATCAGGAAGGAATATGCATCTTACTGTCTTATTTTATGTATGGTATTGCCTGTTCAACAGCAGGAATGCTTTGTTATTCTCCTTTCCTGCACCTCAGGTTCAGCCCTTCTTACCACAGTGGCTTGCTCAACCCAAACTAGTGCAAAAACGTATCAAAGATAATCTAATTCCAATCAGAGATGTCCCAGGAATTTGTCCCAGGCTGTTGAAAAAGCTGCAAACGAATGGAATAGAGTCCTTTTTTCCAGGTACATTGATAGTGCTTTTGTGTCTTCCTAAACTGAGTTATGTAGTTCTTGCTGTCTGTTGCTGTATATTTAATGTACTCAGTGAAGTAAACTATAGAACAAAACCAAATTTAATGCATCAAAGTGGTCATGCCTACTTTAGGCTTTCTCTTTCAAAGCTTTATCTATTGTAGTTACTGAAGTTTGTTATCTAGTCATTTTTTGTGGAGCATTTGCAGTTCCACAAAATAGGGTGACCTGAAGTAATAGCTCACAGCTGCCAAAAGAGGAAGGTCTTACTTGTGTCCTCCCATTCCCCTCCCTTATGCCAGGCATGTGCTTTAGTTCCTTACCTCCTACCACCTCTGCTTCTTTGGGAACCTGTTTAACCATTAAAGTAGCTGAAAACTGTTAAAGCAAAAAAAAGTTGTTGGTTTTCCATTGTTGCGCTGGTTTTCCAGACAAGTACAATAAAATGTCAGCTCCTAAATAAGTAAAAAGCACAGCTAGAAGCAGGGGTAAGGAGAGGGAGAGAATGGAAGAAGGTGGAATCTCTGACCTTCAGCCAGTTACTTGGTCCAGCCGAGTTTTGAGGAAAGCCAGCTCGTGCCTTCTCTTTTTAAGGATGCTGCTACATAATGTTTTAATGTGAATGCTGTTGCTTTTTTTGCTCTGGGAGATTTTAACAGGTTGCCAATAGCACCTTCTTGTGCTTTCTGATAAATCGAGTCCAGCTTATGGCACTTGGTAGTAGCTGAACTGAGCAGTGTCGTGCTCTGTCTGGCAGAGATGGTGTCCTCTGAAGTCATATGCATCACTGAGTATGGTCGTGTTGTCACAGAGCTAGATCCCCTGGCTGCTAAACCTCAGGGATAAGCTGAAGTTGGGTCTTTTGTCAGGGATTCTCATGGGGCAGGGAAAGGAGAGAGCTCATGGATGATAGATGAAGCTGTTGCCTGTACATGGCTGTTTGCTTCAGTCCTCATGTACTCTCTTGAAGCAAACTTGACTTACTCCAAAGCCTATAGGAGTTGTCTGGTTTGCTCCTTGGCAGATAAGGCTGAGTTGCCAAGTTGTGTGTTCTGTGTTTATGTAAGAGCAGTTTATACTTCAAAGAAAGGATGCTTACAGACAAATATTCATAGGTTTTAAATCTGCCCAGTGCCATACTAACATGAGAACAAGAAGACAGATGTGAGTTGAAAATGATGTTTTAACACGCAACATCCTAGCTGAGCACTAGAAATAGCTGAATTCTTGGAGAGGGAAATCTCTGTGTTCAATGCTAAGCTCCCATGAGTCAACAAGAAACAGGTTAAGCCAGATAGTGTCTCTATTTTATGTCTACAGCAAGAGCAGTACAGGTGTGGAAACAGATTCATTGTATATAACTGCTTTTCTGGATACAGTGGTTTTAGCCCAGTTAACTCTGTAATTAATGCTTGTTTACGTTTTTGTTCAGTTCAGGCAGAGGTGATTCCTGCTATTCTGCAGAGTGCATCCAATGGGTATTTGATGGGGCAGGGAGGATACCGCCCCAGAGACATCTGCGTCTCCGCACCTACTGGCAGTGGTAAAACCCTGTCTTTTGTCATACCCATAGTACAGGTGAGTTTACCCCCAGAGAAACATCTGTATAGAAAATGCTGGAGTTGCTTTTGTTCAAGCAAAACCTGGACTTAGAAGGAGGTTAAAAAGCCAAGGAACTTGTGGCTGCAAAGCAGCAGATTTTTAGCTCAGAGCTGTCTGAAGGAGCTGTATGAGTCCCCTTGTCTCAGACAAGAGGCATAGCATTAGGAGTTGGGAGGGTGGAGGGAGGAGTAAAACAGAAACATAAAACTCCACACAGATGTCTCAAGCCCATCTCTTCTCACTAGGTTAGATACAGGAACCCCCTTTTCTCCCCATTGCTTTCAGGGGCTCATTTGGCCTTTTATTTTTTATTTCTTTTCCCCCAGGTTCTGCTACGTCGAGTAGTTTGCCAAGTTCGAGCTCTGGTTGTTCTGCCCACCAAAGAACTGGCCCAACAGGTTTGTGGCTCTTTACCTTGTCTCTGGGCAGAAGTGGACAAAAAGCAAAGGTCTGTGCAGTCAATACTTGGCTTGACTGTTCTGTGAAGCAGGCTGAAGATCTGTCAGGGGATTTAATGTTGTTAGCATAAGGGAAAGTATTGTTTGAGCTGATTTTGTTGTGGCTAACAAAGCCCATCTCTTTGCAGGTGAGTAAAGTGTTCAACATTTATACTGACGGGACAGGTCTGAAGGTCGTTTTGATTACTGGCCAGAAATCTTTTGCAAAGGAGCAGGAGATGCTTGTCCAGAAAAAGTAGGTTTAAAGGTCTTTTTATAAGATATGTAGATTGTAAGCTATTTAATCTCAGTAAGCAGAGGTCAAAATGTAGACTTGTATCACACCTTCATGCAATAATGATTTTTGGATAGTGAGTCTGTGTGGTCACTGGTTGTTCTGTTTTTGTCAAAGTGCCTCCTGCTACCCCTCTTCTATGATTGTTACATTTTACTAGATTTTTTTTTTTTTTTTGCCAGATGAGTAGAATCCAAATGTTTACTTTATACCCACAGGTACAAATAATTGTTATGGAATTTTGCTGCATCTAAGCTTTTTTTAAGAGCAATAAAGAATGACATTTTTTTGTTCAAAAGAGGGTTTACTGTCCATCACTGCCTTTGCATGCTTTCCAAAGTAAAGTACGTATTTGAATTGTATTACTTGTCAACTAAGTAAAAAGTAGGAAAATCAGGTGGTCTGCTGCCAGGGATCTCAGGTACATGCTTTATGGTGTAGGGAGAAACTTGCTGATGGGCTGGTTGTTCTTTCAGAGTGACGGGCTACTGCAGCCTGGCTGATATTATTGTGGCGACACCGGGGAGGCTCACGGATCACATTAACCAGACCCCGGGGTTCAGCCTGACACAGCTTCGCTTCCTGGTGAGTCAACTCCACAGGATGCACATCTCAGTGCAGTGTCCATTGCAGCTGTAATTCCTGCTTTGTTCTCTGGTGGAACATAAATACATAAATACATCTCTGGTGGAACTGTTGTATGGACCTTGTATACACTCTACATTGCTCAGGCAGTGGTCTCAAGATGAGATGTTTTATTCCAACTCATGACACTGAAGCATCCACCCACTCCCCTTCTCTCTTAGTCTCTTGCTGCAAACACAGAGTAACCCTTGTTGATTAGGGTTGGTAAGTTATCAGTGCGCAGCAGCTTCCACTCTATGGGAGTCTGTGCAGAGCCACTGAAACAAAGACAAAATTCAGTTTTGGTCTAGAAGCTTCTGCCTTTATTTGAAAATGATAATATTGGAAAATAAAAGCTGCCTAATGCGAAACAGTATTTAACAAGTAGTGTTTTTTGTCCTTCTGAATTCAGATTGTAGATGAAGCTGACCGTATGATCGATGATATGCACCAGAACTGTCTGAACCAAATTGTCAAAGCTGCGTTCGAAGTGGAAAATTACTCTGGCTCTAACGTGCTTTTTCAGAGGACCAAACCAGGACCTGTAACAGCAGCCAGGCAAGTTGCCAAATGCATTTCTTTGAACTGGTTGCACAGACACCGATGCCGCTGTCCTGCTTCAGAGTACCCCCTCAGGGGCACTCCCAAAGCTGCTTTTTCAAAGCTTGAAAAAGCATGCAGTTAACAGGGGATAATAGTAGAGGATGTCTTCTAGAGCAAAGCCTAAGTATTATGTTCTTTCTTCCTTAACAAGAAGAAAGGAGCATCAAAAAATACACAAATACTGCAAGTCTGTGATTCATTTGCACAGTAACTATAGTAATGCCCTCTGGCAAACTGCGTAATGGGTTTAAAGGAAAACTCTTGGAATTATGTATCTGTAGTTGCTGTTTTCATACAGCATGGTAGAGATGTGCCAGAAACTGAGATCAGCAACCAAAGAAGGAAGCAACTAGAATGAGGACATGGGTAACTAGGATGCCAGGGTGTATGCAGGGGTGACAGGTACGGGTTGTGCAGTTGATTGAGAGCACTGATGAGTTCCATCTGTGAACTCCACCATAAAACAAGGGTGGAAAAGAACCCACAGAAAAGGCTCAGGGCAGGAAAAGAGCATCAAAACGAGTTAATTGCTTTCCTCATAATATCATCTGAAAGCACTTGTGAAGGAACTCCTTTGCCCCATCCTCAAAGCTCAGTTTCCATGTACTATTTATTTCAGCTCCTGCTGTCCTCAGATACCCTTACAGAAACTACTGTTTTCAGCCACACTGACTCAGGACCCAGAGAAACTGCAGCAGCTGGACTTGTTCCAGCCTCGCCTCTTCACATCTGTCTATTCTGAGAAAAAAACACTCGGAGATGGAACAGAGACTGAACAAGATGCTAAGAAATACACGCTCCCCGAGGGGCTATCGGTATGACATTAATTCTCTTAAACAAATCTTCAAGTATAATTTATTCAACTGTGTAGTTATAAACCCTATAAACAATTATGTCTTCCCCATGATTCTTTGCATTACAAATGTGCTGTGAGACAGTGGCTTTGGGAGTATTTATGATTTACGGAGCTCTTCCTTTGTGCATTTGTTTTCTCATTACTTATTGTTCATTTGGATAAGAATGGATTTTTATTTTGTTTTTAATTATACTCTCTTCATGCAGAATTAAGTTTACTGGCAATGGGGAGTAGAGATAAAGAGTGATACTAATGTAGTGGCGCTTAATCAACTGTCCATCTCAAAGCATGTTGTACAAATATGTATAACATGCATTTCAAAGCATGTGGATACGGGTCAGCCTGTTGACAAGAAGGCAGTGCATGCTCTTACTTGCTGTGGAGAACATTAGAACAGCACAGGTCTCTCTCTCCACTTTGTGTTTTATCCTCCCAGCCTGTGACTTGTTCTAAAGAGGGTGGTGTTGTGGGGTCTGTTTTTGCTGCTATTAGCTGCAAAGCATCCAAGTGTAGGTAGGTTATGGAAACCTAGTGGGTTTCAGAGAAGACAGTCATGGCAAGAAGTAATCAAGAAGTAATTTTTGTCTCTGAACTTCTTCCCTGTTGACTGCAGCAATGTTATGTGCCTTGTGACCTGAATTCCAAGCCTTTGCTCCTCTTGCATTTCATGCTGACAATGAAATTTACCCGTGTGTTGTGCTTTACCAACTCCAGGGAAGCTTCTCACAGGTGAATATATTAATGAGATCACTGTAGTAGGTATCTGTCAAGTAAAGTTACAGAGGTGATGAAGTGACTGTTCCTATCCTGTTTACAGATTGTTTGTGCTGGTTCAAGCTTTTGGTGGAGTCACTGTGGCTGAATTTTCTTCTCGGTTATCTCCAAACGAGAGACAGAGAACCATAAAGGAATTTGAACAAGGAAAAATACAACTGTGAGTATCTTCAGTGAGTTTCCTGCACGTCTTCCCACACAGACTATTTCCAGTGTGAACAGCTAGGCAGAACCAAGAACACAGTTAAATGAGGTCCTCTGTAAAACACCTTCCAGAATGGGTGGGAGGTCTGAAAATCCTAGTGTGTGCCTGGGGTCTGGCACTTAATAAAATACAAAGGGTGTTGGTGCTAGAACTGTGTGTTATTAGTGCTTCCTACCAAAGAAATCCTCGATCAGACTGGCAAACAGATTTACTTCTGTCCGTGTGTGTGATTTGCTTTGTGATTTTGGTAGCTATATGGGACTGCCTCTCTGGAATGTCTCTGGTAAATACTTTCTGGATTTGTTTTTTATCTAAACCCTTTGTTTACATTCATCCTTGACTAGTGGAATTTCGTACCTCGCTTTCAGTGCCTTTGGAATGTTCAGATAGCTTACAGGTTTGTAACCTCCAATGTGATGGGAACTATCTGGCTTAGTGTCGCACGCTTGGAGAACCTTCAAACATCCAGTAACTTTTCATGCATGACAGTAGGTGACAAACTTGAGTGATGCTTGGAGGTCCGTGGGCAGTTAATAATGCCAGTGGCAATAAGGAGTGACTTACAATGTGCTGTCGTGCTCAGAGGTCAGAGGCTGGCTGCCCAGTTTGAACAGAGGTTTAGCAAGAGTTGGGCTGTGTTCACTTTTCTGTTTGTGTGTGTAGTGCAAGAGTTGTTATGTGAAAGTGACTGTGTATGCATTTAAACCCAGGTTAATCAGCACAGATGCCACTGCACGAGGGATTGACATTAAAGGAGTGAACTATGTGATAAACTATGATGCGCCTCAGTTTATCAGGACGTATATTCACCGGTAAGACAGTCAGGAGCAAAAGGAGGATGTTTGAGCTTGGTTTACTTTGAAATATTTAACAAAGGTGACGTGCACTTAAAGGGTTTTTAGCTTTTGATTTTTTTTGTCTACCTTAATATGCAAATGGCTTTCTAATCAAAATTTAGCCTGAGGCATCACTAGAGTAATGCAATACTGAAACAAAGAACTAGCATGCTAGCACCAAATACAGAAAATGTATTTTACAGGAGTTAGAAATACTGTCCTGGGCAGCACTAAGTAGACATTCAGAATACTGCAGCAGCTCAGCAGCTGTGAATGAGCCCTGGAAAAGCTCAGCCTTTGTAACATGTGGCTAGTCCTGCTGTGCTGACCTCAAAAAAACTCAGAATCAGACTTTCTTAAAGCTGGAGAATTTCAGAATCAGACTTTTGGAGCTGATAATGGCAGTGACCATGTGGCTAAATTGATTTGACACTACTTCTTCTGTTTTCAGCGTTGGAAGAACGGCTCGGGCAGGAGAAGTGGGTGTTGCTTTCAGCTTGGTCCTTAGAATTCAGGTACGTCGTTGGTGTGGGATTCATTTGATAAGGATGTGCAGAGGGGCATAAGGAAGGTGAGGTTCATACTACTTCCACCTTTTCCAGTCAGCTGAGCTTTGTACTTGGAAACTGCAGTTATATCCTGACCAGACTGCACGCTCCCAAATGTGTTCATTTTTCTAGCTGAGAAGCAGTGGGGTGTCTCATTCCTGTCTCTGTTTTGTCACGCAGGAACGTCGGTTTCTGCGGATGCTGAAGGACGCTGGCATCCAGGATGTGAAGAAGCAGCCAGTGAAAGGCAACTCCTTAAAGCCGTTGGTGCAGCGATATGAGGAAGCTCTGTGTAAGCTCGAGAAGACAGTCAAGGTAATTGAAAGGGGAAAGACAAAAAAATGAAACTGAAACTTGCACAGTTTATTGTAACTCATGACTAGCAGAAATACTAATGTCTGTGATCCTTTTCTTTAACTGAGCTATTTCCATTTCAGTGTGAAAGGAGCATTTTTGGGTGCATTGTTACGAAATACTCAGAAAGGGTTGGGAGGGGAGAAAGAGGTTTTATGTTAAAAGAAAGGTAGGCAGCGTCCCTGGAGGTGTTTGGAAGATGTGTAGACGTGGTGCTTAGGGACATGGTTTAGTGGTGCACTTGGCAGTGTTAGGTTTACAGTTGGACTCGATCTTTAGAGTCTTTTCCAAACTAAATGATTCTGATTTGTGGTGTTTCCCTTCCTCTTTCCCTCTGGGATTTTGGCAACTACCCAGAGGAAGGCCAAAAAAATGCAGAAATTAAACCTGTTGTCATTACAGAGTTTTAAGACTAATTTACAGCCATGCTGACTAGAAGCTGAGTATTCCAAGCCAGGAAGGTATTTTCTGCAGGTACTTTCAGACAAAGGCCAGGTAACATTTAACTTTGCTAGAGTAGGCTAAGGATTCTTAATAGACTTTGTGCTATATGATTTGGGCTATATGATGTTCTACTGTCTAACTGGAGGACTCCTGATAAACACCTGTCCTAGAAAAAATGATTTTGAGTTGCAGACTAGCAGTGTTTGAAAACTGGGGCAAAAAGGATTATTAAATTGTCCCATCACTCCCCAAAGTCCTTTCTGTGTGACTCTGAGACGGGGACACCTCCAGTTACCTTTTCAACTTTAAT
The DNA here is from genome assembly GCA_004320125.1 of Scolopax mira. Taxonomy (NCBI): domain Eukaryota; kingdom Metazoa; phylum Chordata; class Aves; order Charadriiformes; family Scolopacidae; genus Scolopax; species Scolopax mira. The sequence continues at coordinate 951,902 of BJBW01000844.1, forward strand.
TTTGAACAGATCGAGCGAGCACAGAAACGAGCCTGAAGAACGAAAGCTGGGGAGGTCGTGTTTTGTGGCACTGAAGCTGCTGAGGTCATGGAGTACAGTACCAGCAGCACAGAAACAAGGAGACATGGTCACCAAATGGAGCTGAATGGTTGGTTCCTCAACCTTATCATATCTAAAGTAAGCTCTTACAGGCCTTTTTCCCCTTTCAAGGACAGTGCAGAGTTCAGTTACTGCTTTGAAAAAAAAACAAACCTACAAAACCACTAAGATACAGTTGCCTTGAAGAGGATTTTGCATCAAACCCTACTGGCATATACAAAGCTACCACCAGAGAAGGGAAGAGCCCATGGCACAGCTCTTGAGCATGGGCCTGATGGAACTGCTGGTCTCCTCTGAACTCGGACAACTAATACTTCACAAGCAGCTGTATCTGCAAATGCATATACAGGGGTTTATGCCAACAGTGGAATCATGCTTGGAGAGCAACTTTTAAATAAATACTATATATATTTTTAAAATGGCGTCTAATAAAGGTTTCTGGGTACAGGGACAGAGGAAAGGATTTTTTTTCTTCCTAGGTCTTGCTCCTTTCTTGTCATATTCTTTTCTTCCAACATTCAGTACCAGTGGTAGCAGCAGGTATTATTAAGTGCTAGCTTGATGTTAATGAAGACTAAATGTCTGCTGTCTAACATGAATATACTGGAGTCTGCTAGTATTACTGGGAAGCCATAAATCTGTATTTGACACATGCCACTGCTATTTTTAGCTGTCTGTGGCCGTGTAGCTGGAGACTGTTCACTACCTTCCAAGACCTTCAGCAGGAACTGTCCCACCTATATTTTACTGTTTTGTATATAACGAAATAAATATGCACCAGCATTAGCAGTGCATTATTGGAGCAAAACAAAGGGCTGGGAATGTTGGAGGGGTGAGTGTCAGGAGTGGTGGTCACATCTTGTAGAGATTTTATACCAGTGAGGTGTCTTCCTACAGTGTGACTACTCTCGAGCAGTTTCTGCTTAGTGCAGGTACCTGGGCTGGTGTCAGAGTAGCAGAAGTTGAAAGTCTTCTCAGGCAAGAGTTGTGAGCTCCCATGAGTAATGCAAGGATCCGCGTAGCCTGGAGAAGAGAAGATGGAATCTCATCAGTGCTTATCAATAGCTAAAGGATGGGTAGGCGAGAGGATGGGGCCAGACTTGTTCAGTGGAGCCTGGTGAAAGGACAAAGGGCAATGGGCACATGAACACAGGAAATTCTATCTGAACGTGAAAAGAGGTGAGCACTGGAACAGGCTGCCCATAGAGCCTGTAGAGTCTCCTTCTCTGGAGAAACTCAGAACTCACCTGGACATGTTCCCGACCAGCCTGCGCTAGGTGAACCTGTTCTGTCAGGGGGTTGGGCTAGATGATCTCTGAAGGTCCCTTCCAACCCCTCCCATTCTGTGATTTACCTTGTGTGAAGTTACATCCCATCAGCCTAGCTTTGGTTTTCCTTCTCGTTAAGTTATTAAGGGCAGTTATTAAGACAAGCTCAAGTTCAAACATGAGGTGGCAGAGCCTGGGTTGGACGTTGTCCTGGAAAACCGTCCCCTGTCCTTTGACACCGCTCCGGGGCTGGGGCGCTCCTGCTCTTCGGGAGGGTGTCCGTGGGGCGAAGCTCTTAACGGGGAGGAGGGGCGGGGCGGGGCGGGGGGTGCTGCTCTCCGCCCCCGGGGACGCTCCTCCCGGGACCGAGGGGCGGACGGGACGGGACAGGAGAGGACCGAAGGGGACAAGGCGGCGGGCAGGATGGGGCTGGAGCTGTACCTGGACCTGCTCTCGCAGCCCTGCCGGGCGCTCTACATCTTCGCCCGGAGCAACAACATCCCCTTCGAGTTCAAGCGGGTGGAGCTGATGAAGGGTGAGCGGGGCCGGGGGATGGCGGGGCTTGGAAGGGGTGGTGGGGAGGTTGTTCCTCCTCGGGTGAGCCCAGCTGTGACCCCCCCCTATCTGTCGCCCCCAACCCCGCTGCGACCCCCGGGCTCCCCTCGCCGCTCCCAGGGAGCCGGGTCACCGGGCGGCCCCTCTTGGGCCACCCCACGGGTGGGACCGGGTTGCTCAATGGTCCCCGTCAGTGCGAGAGGGTGTGGTGGCCGCCAGCTGCAGCGGGCTCTGATGTCAAGACGAAAACAGGACCTAATTCTCTCAAGAAATTCTAGTTTTTAAGTAAGACTTAAGTAAGTCTCGGTGCCTGCGCCTCCCCTGCAGCAAACGCGACTGCAAAGGTTCGTGATAACGTCTCATGTTGGCCCTGCTCCAGAAGAAAATGGGGTTCTCTGAAAAAAAAAAAAGAAAAAAAAGAAAAAAGGACCACTTTTCTGAGAAGTGCTCAGGATGTGCTAGATCTGAGGCTATTCCCCATTTAGATGGGAAACAAAAAGAAACAGAGATGGGACGTTCACACCTGGGCGAGGGCAGCTCAAATTCAACTTCCTTAGAAACCTTTGCACTCCAGTAAGCAGCAGCAGTTGCTGCAGAGTAGCTTTTCTCCTCCTTTTAGCAGGGGGTTAACAGCCCTTGGGAAGGATCCTCATGCCCAGAGCCCACTGATGTCCCTCTATGTACAAGCAGCAGAACAGCCAGCCACTCCTTTGGGGGTTTGTTGGGTCCAGCTGTTGGTGGTCGGGTTATTTTGAGGGTTGAGGAGAGGATTGTGAAGGCAGTGGAGTGAGGCAGTGCAGCCACCAGGGATTTGCATGCTAAGTGCAAAGAAGAGATGGTGGTTTACTTTGTATTAAAGCCAAACAGTACTTGGTAGGAGCTTGCCCAAGAGATTACCGTGTATTTTCACCAAAGGATGCCCAAAGATCTGTCTCTTCTTTCACTGAAGCTGGTAAAAGCTGCCCTTCCACCTTTTGCAGTGCTTTGCTAGTTTTGAGATTAGGGTAATGTGTGGGGCATAAAAACACCTTGGTAAGTAATGCTTAAAAACAATGAAAGATGAGAAGGCTCTTTGGGCTGAAATTGGTAAAGGAATAAAAGAGGCTCCAGCCTGTAACTCAGTTGTGGTTTAGTCTCTGGGTGTTCCCCTGCACACTGCAGTGGCATTGATTGTACCTTACTGTGGCTTTCTTCCGACCTGCCTCAGTATAAAAAAAATTTGCTATTGTTTGTAGTTAGGGGCAGGCTCAACTTGTGTCCTTCCCCTTACTTCCCAATAAATAAACTGTCATGGTGAGACATCCACGCAAAGGAGAGGATAATGGCAGGCAAGCAATAAGAGTGTCGAGGAGAATGGACCAACTGAAATACAGGTTCCAGGAAACTGAGAGAAAGGAAAGTTAATGAAATCACAGTTTCCCAGTGATCTGTGCCCCAGGGCATCAGCATTTGCTTTTGGTCAGTGGATTTAAGATGAGTAATTTGGCTTAGGGGAATGCTAGAGGGATGTCCCACACCTGCAGCATGTGCTCCCCTCCTGTGCCACAGGGAAGCACTCTGGGTACCTGCAGCTGGGTTAGCTCCGTGTCCAGCTGCTCGGCCCCTGAAGGCACACTCACTCGGGAGTAGGGTCCAAGGACCCACCACTGCATGGTCTGTAAGGACCAGGTGAGGAAACATATACTCAGACCTGAGCTGGTGATTTAAACATGTGCCCTCAGAAAAGCTCTTGGGCCTCCAGTAAGGTAAGTCTCAAGGCAATGGGTGGAAAAAGTGAGAACAGATAGAAATCACGTGACACTCCAGGGACACCAGAGGACCTGGAATCTGCACACCACGTCTGGGAAATCCCAGTGTCTTTTTTAAAAGGAGTGGGGGAGATGGGGACAGAGCTTCCTGGGTGACTCACACAGCAAGACACGGCACGGGGTTAGAGATTAGAGAAACCTGAATACAGAAGTACACACGTGTGGGTGAAGCCAGGGGCTGGAAAAAGCTGGCATGAAAAGTCATGTAAAACAAGGCTCCTGAGACTCGTTTGAAACATAATGGAGCACACTGTGACCTCAGATGAACAAAAGCATCTTCTCCTGTCATGTTCACTCTGCCTACCTTTTGGGGAGGTGCTGAGAGGTAGCTTAAAAGCAAATTCAAATCACAAAAGCCTATTTTCATCTGAGGAGTTGTATATAAATTATATTATCTTCTAGGAAAAAAACACAAACACCAAAAACCAGACAACTATAACCAAACAAAAAAAAACCCAAACACCATACTTTCTCACTGTCATTGTGGTTCATGTTTCTGATACCAAGATCTCTTTCCTCCAAGGAGCTTATTATTCATTCTGGGTTTGTACAGGACAGGTAACTCCAGACACAAATTTGGAGTTGACAGAGCCCTGACTTGACAATGGTATGAAAGGACTCTTAACTGTTCTGACCTTTGCTGAGAGGTTGTTCTGGTATGCAGGCAACAAGCAAGTAAGCTGATAGGGTAGGGCAAACCCCATATTCACCCTACAGCACTTTTTGATGACTTATAAATTACACAAGACTGTATCTGTGCAATCAAAATGAGGAACTTGAGTCTCCAGGCAGTCCCCACAGCCTCCTCAGGTGTTTGCAGACAGATCCTGAGCATCACTGCCAAGCAGAACTTCTCATGTTCCTCCTCAGGGCAGCACAGGACAGAGGAATTCCGGAAGGTGAACGTCCTGATGAAGGTGCCCGCCCTAAAGGATGGTTCCTTCACCTTAGCAGAGAGGTGAGGCTCAAATACACTCCAACCCCTGCTGCAGTATTGTTTGTCCTAATGTTTGGATCCTGCTGATGCACTGTTTGGTTTCTACTGGGTGATGTTTCTATGCCAAACTACCTGTCTGTGTATCCTCCTGCTCTCTGCCTTCAGCTGCAGTTCAGTGCAGTAAATCTGACACGAGGCACTCTCTGCTGGATCACCAGGTGATACACAGCTCAGATTTGGTATAAACTCATTCTGTGGCTCATATCTGCTCAAAAATATCGATGGGGTAACCCATCTCGCTGGGCTGATGGATCAGGTAATTGCTGTCCACAACCAGCTGCTCAGGCCAGCACAAACTCTCTCACATGCTGTGTATCCCTGACAGTTTTATCTCCCACACTTCTGCCTGACTCAGATCAGCATTGCTGCTGGTCCAGCAGTGCAGAATTTGGGGGAAAAAAGAAAGGATGAGGTGCTTTATTCTCAGCTCACCAGTCTGCCTTCCTCTCTGGGCAGCATTGCAATCCTCCTGTACCTGGCCCGGAAATTCAAGACTCCTGATCACTGGTACCCATCTGACCTGCAGAAAAGGGCTAGGGTTGATGAGTACTTGTCATGGCAGCACATCAACATTCGTGGGAAGGGGAGCAAGCTGTTCCTAACCAAGGTAAGATCATTATATACCAAAAACCAGGTGCCAAGAGCTGTGAGTGCAACAGCCCAGGAAGTACCTCTTGTGTACAGGGCCTTTACAAGCAAACGCACGAGCTGGGTGACAGACAGGAACAAAACCAGATCTGGAATTGACTTGGCTGCTCAGCCAAACCTAACTGAAGTGGCCCAAATACTTCATTTTGCAGGCACGGCTGTGTGCATGCGCTGAGATCCAGTGCAAATTCATCTTGGGTGAGCAGCCAGGCACAGCTCACTGCCTTCTGCCCAGCTTCATGGAAAGAACCATCCTCTCAGTGGAAAACAAAATGCAGTTACTTGCAGATGATGCAGCCTTCCCTTGAGAGGAAAGTTCAGATTTTCTAGGGAGGAGCCAAGGACAGGCAGGAATTAATGAGTGACATTAATGTTAATCTGCCAAAGCAGATTAGCAGTACGACTCATTCATGTGTGTGGAGGGATCCTTAGAAGAAGGCAGTGGGAGGGTGTGGACTAAGTTTGGAGAGAAATATGTAAAAAACAACTTGTTTCCTCTCCCTGCCAGGTGCTGCTGCCTCTTCTCACAGGCCAGCCACTTTCTCCAAAGAAACTGGAAGGTGTTACTGAAGAGCTGAACGTTGTCTTGAAGCAGTTTGAGGAGAAGTTCTTGCAGGACAAGCCCTTCATCGCAGGCAACGAGGTCTCCCTGGCAGACCTTGTAGCACTGGTGGAGCTCATGCAGGTGAGCATCAACCCCAGCACCGCTGGATGTGTAATCTGTTTGTGGGCAGGCCAGGCCAAGGTTGACTTCTGCACCAGCACCTCTTTAACAGCAGATCTTTCTCCCTGCAGTTAACTCGTTAGTGGAGTTAAATCTTGTTCCTTTTTGACTTTGACCATAATTGAGTTTGCTAGGGAACATCCCTTCTACTCTGCTATTCTACTCTGCTATTCTGCTCTGTATTCCACAACTGGAATACTGCGTCCAGTTCTGGGTTCCCCAGTTCAAGAGAAACAGGGAACTGCTGGAAAGAGTCCAGCGTAGGGCAACAGAGATGATTAAGGGATTGGAGCATCTCCCTTATAAGGAAAGGCTGAGAAGGCTGAAGGGAGACCTTGTTAATGCTTGTAAGTATTTGAAGGGTGGTTTGAGGGAGGATGGAGCCGGACTCTTTTGAGTGGTTCCCAGTGACAGGATGAGGGGCAACAGGCACAAGCTGGAACATGGGAAGTTCCATTCAAATATGAGGAAGAATTTCTTTACAGTGAGGGTGACAGAGCCCTGGAAGAGGCTGCCCAGGGAGGGTGTGGAGTCTCCTTCTCTGGAGATTTTCAAGACCCACCTGGATGCAGTCCTGAGTGATGTGCTCTGGGTAATCCTGCTTTGGCAGGGGAGTTGGACTAGGTGATCTCTAGAATGTCCCTTCCAACTCCAACAATTCCGTGATTCCGTGATCTATTTTGAGACAGTTCTCTCTATAGAAGTATGGACAAAATTCCTCCAAAAAAAGATAAATTACAAACTAGGCAGAGAAAGTAGAGATATTTGGAAGAGATGTTTTGGTGTGTATGGACCTCTGTGTTCTGCATTAGGCAGTTCCTGGTTTAGCCCTGGCAGTGCTCCTCCACTGCACATCCCAGGAGATGGCAGCTGCTGAGGATGACACCACTTGTTCCTACTAGCTAAGAACCAGAGACGAGCTCCACATAACGTGACAGCTGTCTGCTGCCTTGAGCCAAAAGCCTTGAGCCAAAAGCCATGCTTCAGTCCAGACCCATCACTGGCAAATGCGGTGTTTGACTCATTCCTGGGTTCTCTCGTTTTCTCTCTCTGCAGCCTGTAGGTGCTGGCTATGACCTCTTTGAGGAGAGGCCCAAGTTAGCAGAGTGGCGCAGGAGGGTGGAAGAAGCAGTGGGGAAGCAGCTCTTCCAGGAAGCCCATGAAGGGATTTTGAACATCCAGAACTTGACCGCTGATAAGATTGCACCCGAACTCCTGGAGCATTTCAAGCACCAGCTCCTAAAGCAAGCCAGCCAGAATTAGGGGGTTATACTCTAATTAAATGGACTTGTTCAGGCTTTTTGTAGTATTTCAGCATTTCTTCTAAAAATCATACGGAGATGCCATTCTGCAAAATGTACTTCAAACACAGCCTTTCTGCAATTTATAAGGGAAGAAAACTACATTTTAAACAGACTGCAGTGAGGTGCTTTCCCCTCTTGTCCACTACAGGTATGTGAGCTGTAGCCCTATAAGATTTTCTATCTTGCTTCACCACCACTGCATCTGCTTGAGGAGAGGTGATACTGTGGGAGCTAGGGCCAGTCAGAACAGACCCTTCCATCCCTGTTATGAGTTTTCCAGGTCACAGCACTATAGAGAGGCAAAGGTTTCCTGAGGGTATGGCACAGCAGATGTCTGAAACATGGAAAAAAATCACTGAAAATGGCTTTGCAACAAGCTCAGCTGGAAGATTTTTGCTCTTTAGTAGAGACAGGTCAGGACCCAGCCCTTGGTGGGGACCCTGCCAGGGCTCTCTTAGAGCACCTGGCCACTAGAGGCTGCTGTGTCAACTGTGGGAGCAAAGGGACACAGTACCTAGGAGCAGGGGCACTGTGCAGGTACCCAAGTGAGGCTTCCAGCTTCTGGGAAGGATGGGGTTAGTCCCATGAATAAAGATCCTCAACTATAGACTCATGCCATACTTTACAAAGCCTGCAGTGCTGAGAAAAGCTGCTTTTGTAGGTGAAGCTGCAGCCAACTACAGGGTCTCCCTCTGCAAAACATATTGGTGCTCTTGTCCTTTCCCTGGAGCAGCTTTGTCATTCTGTGGAAGCTGTGCAAGCCAGACTCTTTCCAGTGAGCAGTGCTGCCCTGGCTGGGCCAGCACTGGTGGCAGAGGGAGCTGTGATGGCCAGCCCTGGGGTGACCAGAGCACAAAGTTTATAAGCTGAGTAATACCTCAAATACGGTTAACGTTCCACTACTCTTCTGTCACAAGACTTTCCAGTAAAGTTAATGGTTACACTTGCCACATGTTGTGGAGCTCTGTTTGGATTTATAATCAGGATTTGGAAGGAAGCGGCCACTGATTCATCCTCCACACCTGTGCAGCATCCTTCACAACCTCCTGCCTGTGTCCCTTTGTACCCTTTCTGCCTTCCTGTCCTCTCCTGTCCTTGTGACCTTCCACTTCCAGGTGTGAGCCATTAGGAGGGTTCCAATCTGCAGAACTGGCTTTTCCTTCCTTGTTAAACTCTGTTGTATCTGGAAGTCCATTTGTCTCTGCTGGCTGGTTACACCATCCACAGAGATTGCTGCACAGTACACTGGGTGTGAGATGTCAGTCATCTTAAAGCAAGTCATTACAGTGTTTGGAAAACCAGCCTTGCACATCCTTTCACCTGGAAATACTGGTTTTGGGGACTGAGCCAGATGACTCTTCTGTGTTTGTTTTCCTGAGTAAACCTGCCCTTTAGTGCAAAGGGGCACCATGAACCACAGCTTGCAACACACATCCCTCTGAGCTAGGCTAAAGCAGCCAAGCAGGCTGGTCCTTTTACTTTCCGTTCTTTCAACCTGCAGGAAACCCTAAATATCAGCGGTGAAAAAAACAGATTTGCCCCAAAACTCTTTCAGTTTCAGTGCTGGCACAGGCGGAGATATTTGTCTTCTCACCCAATTTTTTATTGGTAAGTTTGTTGAGGAGATCCTATTGCACTTCAGCCAGCAGCTTTCTTCTCGTCTGCATGGTTGGTGCCTGAGCAGCAACCCCTGCAGGCACTGCTGCTCGGCTGTAGCAGCTTCACTGCAGTGCTAAGCTTAAAGAAAATGGCCTGTTTACGCTGTACCACCAACCACTTCCTTCCCTCTGTAACCTGCAGCTTACCACAGCCACCAGCTGGGCTTCTGGGTGCTGCTGGAATAAAACAGGTCCTTCTTTGCTACCTCACTGTAGCTGCCCAACCTCGCTGCACACTCTCCTGTTACCACTTTGACAGACTTCCAGATTCCTGACCTCCAACTTCTCCCTTTTCTTGTACAGCGCAAACCTCCACCTACCAGCACAATAAATGCCTCACGCAGCTTCTGTTCAAGTAGAAGCTGAGAACCTGTCAAAACCAGGAGTGTAATCTGTAGAGTGCTAATCTTGACAGGCCTCAAACGGGGCTGGGTAGCAAACTCCTGCTTGAAACCCATCTCCCTGCAGAAATCTCAAGGTAGGGCTGCTGTGCATGCAAAATGCTGTGCTCATTGCACGAGCCAAAGCAAATAAACTCTTTTTTTTTTTTTTTCCTCTTATGTACGATACCTCCAGCACAAGAGCTCCTTGTAAGAGAGTCTTGAGGCAATTTTCTGCTTGTTTGAATAAGGCACAAGTTCCTTAAGCATCACCCGTTGTGTGCTCTTGCAAGGATGACTGCCTTCAAAAACAAGTTAGACCTATGTTCAGAGCTGTGTTCTGGTGCTCCTCTGCTGGCAGCATCACAAAGGACAAACAGACAGCTCGGCTACCATCTCCCTCCAGCACGGTCATGGTGGCAGGAGAAGATTTTAAATTGTTTTCCCCACAGTCTTCTCTGCTCTAAGCCCATCTGAACTCTAGGTTCATTCTCCCAGTGAAGTTGTGGGTTCAACAACCGGTGGCATTTTGGGCCCGTCTACACATGCAGGACAGAGCACCTCCCCAGAGCAACTCCTTGGATGGCAACAGAGTTATACAACAGATAAATCTGCCTTGCTTGTTTTTTTGCTGTAAATCATGGAGATAAGGCATCTCGTCCTTGTACTTTGATTTTTGCTGTCCCTCCTCCTCCCCCGTTTTGTTAATTTGTGTCATTTGATCTTGGCTGGCTCCAGGTCTGAGATACAAAGCGCCAGGAGCTACCTGCCAAAACCCAAGAGCTTGTGCAAGAGTTTTGCTCGCCTCAGTTCAGTATCCACTCACTTTCACCCAAACATGGAGAGGGGTTACACCTCCAGTGACAGTTTCATGTGCTGTTCTAATTCAGTTTCCTCAATTTTTGCCAAATTTTGCCTATTTGGAAATAGGTGAGAGCCTGTGATTGATTTCTAGAGTAAAATGAAGCTGGGATACACAAAATGTGAAGAATGTTTAAAAAACTGATACACATCCTGAGACCTTTTCTAAACAATTTCTGCAAAACTTGCTGCATTTTTTCTATTTTGTTCCTGTTTCCAAAAAGCTCATAGATAAAGTATGGAAGAAAAACAGCCTTTGAGGTTATGGACCCAAATGAAAATACAGTCCTAGAAGCCCTAGCCTAGACGCAGGAATAATACAGTCAAAAGCCATCTACATGGCCAGACAGAAATATCTCTTTGGTTGTGGGGGCTGTGCAGTGCAGGCAGCAAATTGAAGAAAACCTTAAGGAAGGAAACTTTCCAAGAGGCATATGAAAAGGTCTTTGAAGTCCAGCTAGGGCTAATGGATCAATTGAACCATAAATAAAGGAGCAAAGTGAACCCACACTGCTAATCTTGCTACCCACTGCTGAGATCAATGAACAGTTCTTGGTGTTACCTCGGAGTAGGGACATGCAACTATTTTGAAACACAAAGAGTTCTCAGGCTACTACCTGTGCAGAGGTAATAGCTCCTTTCCCCTACTTCCTTAGCACTTAAGATTCCTTTGCATTAAAGTAGTTTGACATGACCTCAAGCACCTACCATAATACTCTAGGAACCTTTATCTCCAGGTGTTGGTGCTGCATGCAGACGCTCCAGAGGGCAACCTGTACTGCAGGGGAGCTCAAGTCTGTGTGTACACACGCAGCCCCTCTCCATATTCTGGCTGAGAAACTGAAAAAAATCTTATTGTACAGTTCTAAATCTGAAAAATTACTCTGAAAATAGGTGCGTGGTGCAGCGAATTTGATACTTCATGTTGAGATGCAGCTTGTTCAGCAGATGCTGGCTGACTGACCAGTCTAACAATAATCCCCATTCATGACAAGTTTTCAGAGCTGAAGTCTTGGCAAAATGATATAAAATGAAGCACCTTATAGCGTTCCAGTTTATAATTTATCCAGTCAATGAGCTGCCAGCTCAGCATCCAAACCTTTTCACCACCCTTTGTCACAATCCTTTCACAAGTGAAAGAGCAACTGATCCTCCAGTTCCCTCTCCCTGCAGTTCCTGTGGCTCTTTCTAACGATTTGTGTGTGACATACAAGCTCTGTGGCACAGCACTGATAAGAAGGTGTCAGCTGAGCCGAGGTGGTTTGACAGAGGGTGACTTTGCTCGGAGTGGTTCAGCCGCGTTATCTTCCAGAGTCCCAGAAGTCCCTGGGCTCAGCCATGTCACCTTCCCCGAATCACACAGCTGTGAAATGCTGTAGGTTCCGTGCAAGGGCTTGAATTCACTCTGAGATCCTTTAGTTCTCCTCCGCTTGCATGGAAATCTGAAATGACAAATACCAGGGAGAAAATCTTTGATTTCGAGTATGCAGAGGTAATGCCTGCAGAGAAGTCCTCCACACTTCACTGCCTCTCAGGGCATCACCTTGCAGACTACGTGACCAAAGAATCACCTTCTGCACTGGAAACCATACTAAGATCAGTGCTGCGAAATTAACGCTGGTTTAGAGATGTCGTGACACATCCTTGCAGGGACGAGGTACAAAAACTAGCGTTTACCTGGTGAGGGCCGCGGTGGGACGCTGCGGGAGAGCGGGCTCCCCAGCCCCTGCGTGTCGGCCACAGCTGTGGATGGGAACAACAGCCCCTGCTCCCTCAGCACTCAGCACTCAGTTGCCAACCGCTCTTTTGAGGTTGGTACTTTACCATTATCTGTTAATTACCATTACTTGCCCTTTACCTGCTTTTTCTGAAGCAGGACTACAGGCACAGTGCCAGCCCCAGCATGGCCAGGACTGCCAACCCTTGTGGGATGGGGAATCCTGGCACCACCACACCCCCCACCTCCCCCCCACCTCCCCGGCTCTTGCCGTGCCCCGCAGCTCCTGCATTTTCCCGTCCGGGACCGTTAGCCCTGAGACACCCCCCCGCCTCCGAAGGTGCGGACCCCGCTATCCCCACAGCCCCTGCCTGCACCAGGGGGAGCCCAGAGCGCCGCCGGCCGCCGCCACCTCCCCTCAGGGCCGCCGCCGCCGCCCGCCGCGGGCACGTCCCCCGCCCGCCGCAACCCGGGGGAGGGCACCTCCCGCCCGCGTACGGCTCGGCCCCCCGCCTGCCCGTGCGGGGCGGCTCCGGGCGGCCGGCGGACAGAGCCGCGGCACAGCCTCCCCGCGGGCCGGGCCGGGCGGCGGGCAGGATGGGGCTGGAGCTGTACCTGGACCTGCTCTCGCAGCCCTGCCGCTCCATCTACATCTTCGCCCGGAGCAACAACATCCCCTTCGAGTTCAAGCACGTGGAGCTCTTCAAAGGTGGGACGGGCACGGCCGCCCGCCGGCCCCGAGCTGCCCCGGAGGCGGTGGCGGGCGGCGGGTGGCCGGGCCGGGGCGGGCCGCAGCCCGCCGGGGGCCGCGGGCTCAGCGCCCCTCTCTTGGCTCTTGGCAGACTCGGTGCTGGGGAAGAAGCCGGCGGCGGGGAGCGGCACGGAGCAACCCCGCGCAGGTGAGGGGAGGGTCCCCCCGCAGTCGGTACCCGGGGCGTCCATCCGTCCGGTCAGGCCGGGCCCGTTCCTGTAGCTGGCGGCGACTCCGCGGGCGGGGGAGGACACAGGCCCGCAGGCCTGTAAGGCGATCCCCGGGAGGGGGCTAAGGGGACCGGGACCGGGGTTGGGCTGAGCCCCCGGGCGCTGACAGGGACCCTCGGGGCAAGGGGTCCCGTCCGGCCCCGCATGGCGCAGCCTGGGGGGCGGCGTGTGCGTGGTGCTGTCATGGCCCCCAGAGGAGCCCCTTGACCTCCGCAGTGGAGGAGAGGAGCCCGGCCGTCGCCCCTCCAGCTCGGTTCTCTGGACAGCATCCCACTGCTGCTGCTTCTCTGGGAACGGAGGAGCTATTGGGCTGGTGGGGACCATTCCCATCGCCAGCTGCAGTTCGGTTTGGCCCAGATCGATGGAGATGTCCCATCAGTGGAGGATCCTCTCCCTGCTGAGGCCACGTCAGCCCATGTTTGGGGACACTCAGTCTCAGCTGAAGGAGGAAACTCTTGAACCTGGCAGCCAGCAAAATGCTGGAGCTAGTGGGAGATCACTCATTTATGAGAGGGATGCAGAGGTGCAGAGCTTGGAGGAGGCTTTTTGGGGGTCTCACCCAGGTGTCCTCTCAAGACAGGGTCCCATCCTGCCCAGAGAGGTCAAGGTCAAGCCTGCCCAGACTGACACTCCAGAGCTGAATCCCAGCCCCTGGAAGCTCTGCTTGGCCCATTGGGAGGGAAGGACTAGCTCCTTGAATAACCTGAGTGATTTGAAATACATGCTCTGCCAAGGGGCTTGACTACAATGGTTTGACCATGCAGCTCTTATTCCCAGGGCAGTCTCATGGCTGTGCTGCATCTATTTTTGTGGATCCCCAAGGAATGTTCCTCCAGCCATTTCTAGCAACTTAGTCACAGTGACAGCCGAGGAGTGCTCTGGGGACGGTGTACTTAGCAGAACACTCAGCTGTTCAGTCTTGTCCAACTGTGTAAGATGACTATTGCACATTTACATATTGCATTTTCCTAGTAAATTGCTACTTTTTTTGCCTAAGGCAAAAGCATAGTGCTTGGAAATCCTTGGCTGTGGAGATGATTAGGCAGGGACGTGATTGTCAGATAGACTGATTTTTTTTTTCCTTTTTACTTCAGTAAAATCTTGTCCACTGCTCTTTTTATCCACCAGTAAATCTCTTTCCCTGCACTGTGACTTATGCTTAAGAATTCTTCCTGTGTGTGCAGCCTGCCTGCTTTTTGACAGTGTATATGCTGCTTATTAAAGTTACTCCTCAAAGCTCAGAAATGCACACAGTGTGTGTGTATATATATCCTTGGAGGACACCAAGAACTAATTACACCAGATGCAACTGATGTTAAACAGCACTGTAAGTCAAGTCAACATCACAGGAATAATAAAGATGGGCCACCTAAACAAAAAGGCCAGCTCTGCTTGCTGGAAGAAAGGCACAAGCTTAAACTTTGCTAAATGGCAAATACAAATATTGGTCTCTATTTTAATGCAATAAGCAGTTGTTCCTAATGAAACAACATTGAATGAGTGTTCACACCAAGGCTTTTACCAGTTTGCAGGTCAGTGGCATTCTTGGCACAGGTCTTTTATGTTTGTACACAAAAACCCTGTACGAGCCAAAGCAAATAAATTGCCACCTCGGGGCTGTGGTGCAGACTGTGTAACTGACACTACCTACTCTCCAACCTCTTATAATGACATGTTTGTCCCTTCAGGGGACTAATATGTTCAGTATTCCTGCTGGGACTGCTGCACGATGAAAGCAGGCTGAAATCTGATTCAGGCTGCCCTCACACACTGCTTACTTCTCGTTTTGTTGTTTCTCAACTTGTCTACCTTGGATAATAAACAGAGACAGCAGAACAACCAGACAGCTAGATCTGAGAATTGACTGCTTATTAGTTGTAAATGTTACTTGCAACTTTCTGCTGCATTTTTCCAAAGACCACCTGAACTCTACAGGTCTCACCAGAGCTGGGTGTGTGATGACCACTGGCCCTTGGAGCCATTCTAAAAGCACAGGACCAAGCAACCTTCCTTTCTCCCACCCCTTCTCAAAGCCAACTGCAAATAAATTTGATAGTCCAGAGGCTGGTTTTATTTCTTGGAGATTATTTCCTGCTGCATGTTTGTCCAGTAAAGCAGACACTGCCTCCTGAATGGGGGCAAGTAGCTCTTGGGGATGCAGACTGTTAATGTCCTTTTCTTTTTTTAAACAAAAGGATTTTTGTACAAGACCTCCTGCTGGTCATGCTGATTTGATCAAGATTTGCACCTTAAATGTCATGTCTTCTTCTAGAGAGCACTTAAAACAAGCAAAGCAAGCAAACTCCTCACATCTTTTCTTACATAGGTGTTCCTGGACTTCTGTACAGTTCCCTGGCATTTAACTGCTGGCTGGCAAGTCCAATGTCTGCAGTGGGAAACTTAAAACCTAGTTAGATAGTCAGCTGTTAATACCTCCAGAGGGAAACTGAAAACCTAGTTAGATAATCAGCTGTTAATGCCTCCAGACTCCAAGAGACTGTGAAGTCTAAACTCTTATGGAATAGCGTTTTCCTCCTGCATTTTCCTGACGGAGGTAGGGTCACATGCAGTGCCAGGAGTAACAGAGCTAGGAGTAGTGTAGGGTAGAGGTGTTTGAGCTTCCCTCCCTCTAGCAAATACCCACTGTGGGAGAACAGATTGTTTTGTGAGCCTGATGTTGTACTGCTGGCATTCATACTTTTCCCATCCCAGCAAAAACTCTGGAAACATCTTCAGCTGTGTGTCTGCCGAGGGATCAGCTCTGTTGACAGCATTTGCTTTCTTTGTAAGTGCACAATTCCCTCTGCTCTTCAGAGACAAATAAACAGGAAAATGATTTTTCTCCATGTGCCTAAAAGCCAGCCGAGTTCTCTTTGATTAATTAGCCACTGCAGTGATCTCTGAGGGCACAAGGCTTTTCAGTTGCTTTCCATCATAACTCCATCCTAGCCAGAGACAGCCATGTTTAAAAACTGCAGGAAAATTAGTTTGTTTTGGTGTTGCCTGTGGGAACAGGAGCAGGAATAGCAACCATGTGCCCTCTTTAGGATGCTCTGTATGCAAACTCAGCCTTTCCAAACCCTGCTTCCTTGACAAATATGAAGTATTTTTTAACTCCTCAGTTGTCTTCAATCCTAACTTCTGTCTTTCCCTCCACACCCCCACACCCCCCAGTCTCTCAAACCATAGGACACACAATTCTCAAGTCAGTTAGCTGTTCCTGGTTATCTGCAATAGCGTTTCCAATCCTGGCACCTTCAGCATGGTATCTGAGTACCTCCTAAAGAGTGATTTTTCAGTAAGTTATGTACCAAGCAACAAAATTCCTGTATAGAAACGTGAATTGTGCTGTGCCACGTGCCAGGCCTGAGCCAGCTGCCCTCTGCAGATAGCTTTTACGCTGACTCTTGAATTTCATTACTTTTTAATTGTGAAATATGACCATGTAGGGAAAACCTGACACAGTTCACTGATTGTCCAGTTGGCTACAGGTACTTGATTTTCCATTACTGGTAGATACACTTCTAACCTCTGACTTGTCTGTTCATGTTCACAGGGCCATCAAATAGTGACGGGGCTGGCAAGGTCAGCCTCTTGAAGAAAGTACCAGCACTAAAGGATGGAGACTTCACCCTAGCAGAATGGTAAGAACTCAGTCCTTAGACTTCTTTGGGTACCAGTAATCTGCACAGCATTTGGGAGACGTCATTCCTGTTGAATGATTAAGGATCACAGAATTTATGAACATATTTTTAATACTATAACCTCATTTGTTCTGTTCCCATTTTCTGTTTGAATTATCTTTCAGAATATAAACAAATGAGCTGACTTAACTTCTTGATCTTTCCCTGAATGCACTTACCTCAAAATTATAAACACTTCTGGGAAATGTTTAAAGCTTATAAAAATCCCTTTTACCCTAGGAAAAAATTCTGTTTATCTGAATTAGTCATAAAGGCGAAGTGAACACTTATAGAGCTAAAATTTAGGTTTTACACTTCAAGATTAATATGGAGACTGGTTAATGGTGTCATTATTCTGAAATAATTGAACTATAGTAGTATCAGCATAGTAGGAGGGTCTGCATTTTCTTCTGTTTTGTCAGCACAGGATTTTCTGTGTCATTTCTTTTTGTAGTAACAGCCTACATATTATTGCAGATGACTAAGATATTTTTCCATTTGACTTCTCCTGCCAATTAGTGAAAGTGTAAGCATCTAGACAAACACAAAAAGATTCTGTAGGTTCTCCTTGCTGGGACTTCCACTGATTTCAATGGAAGCTGCAGGCTAGAGACAGGTCTGATAAAAACTGATAGCCACTAGAGAGTTTCATTTAGTACACAAGTGCATAAACATGCACAAGTCTCAGAGAGATGGGTCAGA
The DNA here is from genome assembly GCA_004320125.1 of Scolopax mira. NCBI lineage: Eukaryota > Metazoa > Chordata > Aves > Charadriiformes > Scolopacidae > Scolopax > Scolopax mira. The sequence continues at coordinate 969,287 of BJBW01000844.1, forward strand.
ACGTTTGAGGAACAAGTGAGGTTAACATTGCTGGTAGATGGTTATGGAGTTTTATCGTTTGTTTACCCCAGTACTGTCTAGCAGTTCTACTCTGTTTTACTCTGCACTGTAGAACAGTGCTGTGATTTCCCAGCAGCTTGAAGTTCTCATGGGAACTGAAGCGTCATCTCTGATATCACCATGAATTAGGTGCCTAGACTTCATTGGAAATCCTGATCTGAATGCTTTTTAGTGGAAGCAGCAAGTTCAGAAGGAGCAGTTTAGGCGAAAGCATCCTGTATCATAGGTCCCTGACCCCTTTCTTGTCTCTTGTTAATGTCTGAGCAGCACTGCCATTCTGCTGTATCTGACTCGAAAGTACAACACTCCTGACCACTGGTACCCATCAGACATACAAAAACGGGCCCAGGTAGATGAATACCTCTCTTGGCATCATGCTAACATCCGGGCTAATGCTCCTAAGACCATGTGGATCAAGGTAAGGAGACTGAATATTAAAATGCAAGTGGTGTTTTCCTGGCAGAATATTGAGCATTTGAGCAGCCCCAACTCAGAGAGAGTTTGTTATGCTGAAATAACCAACCTAGGGCTTTCCTAGCTGAAAGGAGCTGTCAGAGAGGGAGCTGTTCCTAATTGCTCAACATCAGGATTTGGCAAAAGCAGCTTTCTACATTTTAGTTTTTTCCTTAAAATAGGAATGGTACAGAAGGTCTCAAAGCCCAGCAGACTTCCATTGCCAGGATTTAGGAACGAATATATAATAGATTGGGTATTGCCTCCAAGGGCCTCCACCTCACTGCACAACTGTGCAGGGTGTCCACATAGGCAAAAGTTTTGCTTCTTTGGCAAGTGTGCTTTGTTGCTGGAAGCAGAAAGGCTTGCATTCTTCATACAGCAAGTCCCTGCAGCCCCATAAGGGTGGAAATCCAGAGGGAGGATTCTGCCTCCAGCGCACTTTGGCACTTCTCTGATACGGGCTCAGGGACAGACAGAAAGAATGGCAGAATTTCTTTATTCAGCGTGGTCAGATAATTCACATTTAGCAAAATTAACAGAATCATCCTGGGGCAGAAAATCATTTAGTATGAGATGATTTTGCTGGACACCTATTTCTAGCCAGCTCACCAGACAGTTAATGTAACTGTCCTTAGAGAGGCCCCACGGCAAATGTAGCCCTGCAAGTAAAGCTGTGGTATGGAATTTCATATGAAATCAGGGTTGCCAGTAAATAGGTAAGAACTTCACTCTTCCTGTGTTTAGTTTGCCCTTGTTTGCTCCTAACAAAGCATATCAGGACTCATTTAGCTTCTTGATTTATTGACGTTGGAATTTTTGGCCAGAGAGCGCAGAGAAGCAATTCAATTATGAGTCAGATTCATACAAGAAGCAGTTTCTTCCAGTCTCTGCAGGCTGTTATTGCAGTGCTCCAAAGGAAAGAAATCCAACTCATTGCTGCTGATGATTAGATAACCCAGATACAGAAAAGGTCCTCAGAATAGTTGAAAATAGAGAAATGTATGGAGTCACCATGTAACAGAAGGCATATTAGCTAGGCATGGGAGAAGATAGACTGCCCTGAGATACAGAAAAGGAAGAAGATGCTGTTTCAAGTGATTATACCCAGAGATCCCATCATGCATAATTGGAACCACTAAGGAAGAAAACTGGCCATGAATTGTCTGATTAAATAGATCCCACATGTATTTGGCAAAAAAAACTGGCTTGGATTAAGCAATCTCAACTTGAATAGATGAATATACTAGCAGTAAGTAGAAACTGATTTAAGTAGAAACATCACTCCCACTGATGGAAATTTATCTTTAATTTTGCATCTCTAAGTAAACTATTTCTTTAACTGTGGTAGGTGGAGACAGTATAGTTGTGAAATACTGTGGGCTCCAACAGTGTGTACACCTCTGTATGAATGGTGACAAATCTTGCAGAAGGGCAACTACCCCCTCTGCCAGCAAGCCTGTGGAGACAAGGACCACACTTACATGATCGCTCTGGAAAAATTTTTAGTGGTTTAAAGAATGATGCTTGGGAGGCCACAGAAGGACACCCACTCCCAGCCTCGACGGCTGCTGTCACGCAAAGGAAGCCATTTCCTGCCTCTCCAGCCAGTGTTGATGCATTCCAGTCCCTCCTACGCTCCCTGCCACAGCCACCACTGTGCCCCTCACCCTGCAGGACAGGCAGCTGCCTGCCTGCCTGCCTCCAGCACCCAGTTACACAACTGGGTGCATAGTAGGGGTGGCTGGTGGGCAGGCAGCCTACAGACCCGTTTGGGCAGGCTGTTGAAACCGAGGACATAGCTGGGGTGAGTGGGGCATAGATTTGTCTTCCCTGGAGCGGCTGCCTATTTTTTGTTTGTAACCTACCAAGATGGAGTGGGAGGGCACAACTGCCAGGCACAAACTGAGATGAATCCTTGATTTCATTCTGCACATTGCTGCCCATTAGCTGAAGGATACTGTCATGGCAGATCAGCTGCTTAGGACTGCCTGTGTGCTCTCTGTCCATGAGCTGTGTGGAACTGCAGCAGCCCATGAAGCTCTAGCAAAACCTCCTGCGGGTTTGCTGCAGGATCACTGACAGTCATGAGCAGATCATGGGGTGTACCTTGAATAACTACCATCTGGTGGAAGATGGCCAACTGTACTCTCAAGTCCCTTCTCTCCTCAGGTGCTGATTCCCCTCTTCACAGGGCAGCCACTGCCATCTGAGAAGCTCCAGGAGGTTATGGAAGGGCTGTCCACTTCCCTGAAGCAATTTGAGGAGAGGTTTCTGCAGGACAAGGCTTTTATCATTGGGAGCGAGATTTCTCTGGCGGATCTTGTGGCCATTGTGGAGCTGATGCAAGTGAGTGCTGGAGTGTGGTGAGGAAGTCTTGGCTCAAGGGAAAAGAGATGCTGCTGTGCAGGGAGGGGTGCAGCATGTGGTAACACTTCACTAGAAAGAGGAGCAAGGGCATATCTCAACAGAACTGTCCTAAGACAATAAGGAGAAAATGGGAGTGGGTTCAGAAAACCAGCTACAAAAAAAAAAAAAGCTAGCTGCAACAGATCTTTTTTGTTTCTCTTCTCCAACAATATTTCTTCATCCTTTATTATGACTTTATTTTCAATCTCCAGAGAAGGAGGTAATAACCCTGGAGACATTCAAGGTGAGGCTCTACAAGGCCCTGGGAAACCTGGTCTAGTTGGGGGTGTCCCTGTGACTGCAGGAGGGTTGGACTGGATGACCTTTGAAGGTCCCTTCCGGCCCAGATGATTCTATGATTCTATGATAATATACAAAAGTGAGGAACGATAGCAGACAGGTCTGATGAAATAAGAAAATGATACAGGAATATTTTTATTATACAAGAATATTTTTCTTTGGACGGTGCTTGCCCATGCCACGTCTAGAAGATGCAAGACTGAATCTCAGACAGAGGCAATCAAATCTGTCACCAACTGGTTCTCTGCCAGACAGCCTGGATCCTGCAGCCCAGAAGTGGTGCTTTCGACCAGTTCTATATCCCAGAGACTGAAAACCAGCAGTTCAGTTTCTCTACAGCATGGTGTTCCAGAGAGTGGCACAGGCAGAAAGTAGAAGGGGGTTAGATAATGTCAACTAAGACATCAGTTCAATTAAATGCTCAGTGTTTTGTGCTGTGGTTTTGCTATATAAGACACCACTCTGTACTGCAGACTGTGCAGTTGTCCCTGGAACTGTCAGCTGTAGCTGAAAATCACTCACAAGAAGTGGTATCTCCACTGCTCACAACAGCTGTCCTGGCACTCAGGAATTGACTTGCAAATGCCCTTTAAAATACCGGTTAGCTTCTGTGTCCCCCAGACAGATATGCCTGACCAGAGGAGATTTCCTTCCTTCCTAGTGCTCCTCTATGAGCTGATCTTCATTTTTTCCCTCTACCTGTACCTGCAGGTACACTTTTTGGTGCCTGTTGTCTGGGTGAAGAAGTGACTGCTCAGTGCCTCACTGTTCCCCTCTCCCCCTTTCTGCAGCCTGTTGGAGTTGGTTGTGACATCTTTGAAGACAGACCGAGGCTGAAGGAGTGGCGCCGGCGGGTAGAGGATGCTGTGGGAAAAGAGCTTTTCTTCCAAGCCCATGAGATGATCCTTAATATCAAGGAACTGAGCAACATTCAAATTGATCCACAACTGAAAGAATATCTGGCACCTGTGTTGATGAAGATGTTGAAATGAATTAACCTATCTTACCATTTTTCCTGCCCTTTTTTTTTTAACAACTTCTCTGTTGTCCAGTTCTCCATGTAACTGGAAAGAGCACTATAATTCTAACACAGAAATTGCAGAGTGGTTTCCCCAACTCCTCACCAGGCCTTTCCTGTATCCTTGGGGGTGGAAGCTGGGGAAGGATTAAGACTTGAAACATTAAATTTATACAAAAGGCCGAGGCCCTACAGGGTCACTTAACACGTGCATCTGGGTTTTATTTCAGTGTCAAGTCTTCTCAGAAATGGTAGAGACATGAATGGTATTTCCTGACAGAAATTGAGCCAGCCTGCAAACTGGGAATATTAGAGAAATCTATAGGATGAGCGTTGTTTTCATGTGTTTTTAACATTTGCAGCTCTGATCCTCACGTGGCTGCACAGATGAATAAAGTGCAAAACTACAGGCAGTCATAGAAGTGAAAAAAGGCATTTATTTTTTTAAATTTAAGTTTCTTAGTGCTTGGCTGTCCGTGTACATTCCACACGTCTTTTATGTGCCTTTAGGTTCCGGTGAGAAGTTTCTTCATATTAATCTACAACTGTGAATCTTCGTAATTCTTCAGTTTAATCACTACTCTTCATTTCTACAAGCCTGGTTTCGTTGGTGCTCAGTCTGCCAGTACACCTGGCAGGGGCTGTTCTTGGAGATTGATGAAGTAAAGACAAGCAACTTCAGAAAGCTGAGGGCGGCGAATAACTACTACCTAACGTACTCTGGCGATAATATATAGGGAATACACTGAAAGAATGCATTCACAGTGATTTCTTGAAATACTACAGTAATCAAGTTGATTTTTCTGCAACAATACTGTAATAGCAATCCACATTTCTCCTAGAAAATGCAGAGGGGGAATAAATCTAGACATGTTCTTCTGAGACTGTTTTGGATGGAAGTTCACCAAGTAAACTTCAGCTCACCCTGTGCAGCTGAAGTAATAAGAGAGATTTTGTGGCATTGAGCAACATATGCATCACAATAAAAGGGCAGAGAGTTGTTTTGGAGCTTTTGGGCTCTTTTTCTTGGCTGTCTTTATTGCTGGTAAGCTGTAGCTCAAACACAAACCCCTTTTGTACTGCAGTACAATTTGTGAGGTAAAACTAAGAGAACCCAATCATTTCTAATTTCTTCAGTTGAAAATAGCCAATTGTAAAGGATGCAGAAACTGGTGGAATATATATTTCTGCATGTTTCCGTTCATAAGTACACATTTCCCTTGAACCTTACCCTGAAATCCTCGCCCAAGAACGCTTCCTGTTAAGGAATAAGACAAAATGAGTAAACAATTCAGGAATGGCATCTCTTGCTGATCAAATTACTTCTTTTCTTTCCAGTACTACAATGTCTTGGCTAGTGAGGTTTCTGCTTGTAAGGTCTATAAAACCTGATGCATTCTGGCGATGTTTTTAAGATGTACTTCTAGATACTACTGATTTGGTCCAGACCCTGGGGAGATCTTTGAATCCCCCATCTGCAAAGAGATGTCTATTGTATACTTCAGCTTGTATTAGCAGGAAATTCTGCACTGTGACACCTAACTGGAGGCCCTCGCTTTTGATAAATCAGAAATATTAGAAACAGGCACACGTTTATTCCCACCCTTCTTTTCTTTCCAAATGGTAGCTGAATAATACGTTTTTACTGATGTTTTATTCACAAAATATTGTCCACAACTGAGTTACATTTTAAATAGGAAGTGGTTGATTTTTTGGATAATTTTGAGAGTGGAATTGCTAAGTGGGTGATGACACGTGCAAATGTCTGCAGGAAGGGAAAAATCTACCATGATTTTCCAAAGCCTGAGCCTGTTTGAGAACACTTGCTGCTGTGCTGCCCTCTCTTGGTCGTATGTTCATCCCCTTACAAGCATTTTAATCACCCACTCCAAGACAGAAACAATAAAACAAATGTCTTGAGTTTAAAAACTCTGGGAGGCTGTGAGCAATCTGCCATTCATACAGCGAACCACACAGCAAAGGACAACACGGATCACTAAAGATGTTTGTGCAGCCCCGTGTCCTGTTTGAATTGTGGACATCTGATAGTTGAGTCTTCTCTTTTCCTTTGGAGGCTTTCTGATATGATGGTTTCTTGTCATGTGGGGTTTTTTTTGCCCCTGGAATTAGAAGAGATCTTTAGTATTTGAAGGAATGAGAGAGGAATAGAGAAATGGATCCTAAATGGCATCTTACCAGGAGGCAAGACTCCCAGCAATCAGGCAGTGGTGGGCTTGCACCCAGGGTTTGTAAGATGGCTGAATACCTTTGCTGCCTTTGTTTCAGAGACAAACTTGTGATTTTTTATTTTATTTACAAGAATATGTCTTTCTATAAATTTACCCTGAAATCTAGCAGTTTTCCAGGGTTATTTCTGCTGCTGCTTTCCTGGATTTGAAGGGAAGGGTCTGTATTACTGCTTACCACCACAAGCAGCCACCCCACCGTGCTCTGTCCCCTCTCTGGTTGGGTCTCTCTCTTCTCAGTCTCTCTCCTAGAAATCTGCTTCCAGCCCCATTGCTGGCGGGGCTGTACACACTCCTCCTCCTGCCAGTATTGTCTGCATTAGCAGCAGCAAAGGCCAAGCAATTCCCCCAGCAAAAAAAAAGAGATCAATTCTGTCAGTTTTCATTAGGATTCTCTAGAACTGCAGCAAACCAAAACGTCACGTTACACAGGGCTGATTTTCACAACAGTGCTGTGCCTTAAACAGGATGACTTTTGAATCTGGCTGGTTTGTAACCTTTTGCTGTAAATGAGGAGGTAACGCTCACTGAACAGTAGCTCAGCTTCTGAGAAACCCCTTATCTCCAGATGAGACACCTCTGATCTGTAGATGAGACTGTCCCTAGCCTGCCAGGGTCACTTCTGTCAACTTCAGAGTTTAAAGTCCTGATTGTGCAAGTTAGTTTGGTAATTACATATACTGGATAAAAGAGTAAACCTCTCTGGCTTGCCTTTTAATTTTTTGTAGTGGAGATCACTGTTCTGCCATTCATAGCCCTCCTTGCACAGACAGCTGTGAAGGTGTCCATTGTGGTGACCAAAAACGTCTTCCCACCAACAGTAAGGACTCATTTTGCCCTTCTTTTAGTGAGATGTGTTTTTTTTGGTCTCAGTCTCTATTACAAACCCCAGTGTTACCGCAAACCGGCAGATAAAACTCTCTAAGACTCAATTTAATGTTTCAGAAAGCAGGCAGTCTTCATGGTGGTGCTGGGTGCTTCTCCTGTTGTACACACCAAATGCTGTTGTCAAACCAAATTTATACACAACAGGTATACATATTCTATGTGATTCCAAGAAAACATTAGCATATTCATTATATTTACAAGAATTAATTTACATATTATAATAAGCATTGGGGCATGCGTAGTCATGCCTTCTGGTGGTCCTCATTTTTGAGGGAGGGTTGTTTCTTCCTCCATCTTCTTCAGATGTCCTTTGGCTCACTTTTCATGCTGGCAAAACATTCTAAGTGCTTAATTGATCATTAAAACTAATGATCTTCCTGCTACCACCTGTTTGTCAGACAATGTCCATATTTATTGCATCCCTGTGTTAGGCCACCACGGTCTCAAGGCCACATACATCCTTTCTTATCTCACTAAGTCCTTGAAAGGATTCGGGATAGTTACTAAAACAGTTACATTTCTTCTCTAAAAGAGCATTCTCTACAGTTTAGCCATTTATGGATCACATAAAGTCTGCTCCAGGTATCACCAGTGATGCACATGCTTAATTAACAGCGAGAGGCCCCAGAGCCAGGCGATGCGACTGAGGTAAAACAAGAGAAAACCCAAAGCCCTGGTGCCGGGGCGGCTGAAGGGCACCGTGCCCAAGGCCTCGCCTCCGGGCCCCAGCCGCCACCTCCCGCCCCCGCCGGGCGGACCCGGGGGCGGAGCGGGGGCCGGGCCGGGCCGGGCCGTGCGGGCAGGGGCGGTGCGGGGTCGCGCTGTGCTGCGGAGCCATGCCGTTCCTGGAGCTGGAAACCAACCTGCCTGCCGGGCGGCTGCCGCCGGGACTGGCCCAGGACCTGTGCACCGCCGCGGCGGACATCTTGGGGAAGCCGGCGGAGGTGAGAGGGGTCCGGAGGGCGGCGGGGCCGGGGCCGGGGCCGGGGCGGCGGTGACTGACGGGGCCTGTGTCGGCAGCGGGTGAACGTGACGGTGCGGAGCGGGCTGCCCATGGTGCTGTCGGGCTCGGGCGAGCCTTGCGCCCAGCTGGCCGTCTCCTCCATCGGCGTGGTGGGCTCGGCGGAACAGAACCAGCGGCACAGCGCCCGCTTCTTCGACTTCCTGACGGCGCAGCTGGGCCTCGGCACCGAGCGGTGAGTGCGGGACGGGGCCCGGGGAGGTGGTGGGGGGCAGCTCAGCCCTCGGGGCAAGGACAGCGTGGCTGCCCCTGGGGCAGGGAGAGGGGGGAGCACTTCTTCTGTCAGGGTTATGTGGTGGGTGACTCCATGGCACACAGCAAACTAAAGCACAGGGAGGGGGGTGAAGCGGTGGTGATGTAGTTCCCCAGGCCCTCCGTGAGATTCAGGTCTAATAAAGAGCCAGGAATAGCTTGCCAACGTTAAGTGCTCCTGGATGTTGGATCCTAGATGCACAGTTAAGGCCAGGTAAAACCGTGAACTGGTTTGCGCTCGTTGGACAGGTCTGGGAAATACTGTTCTCTAAAGATGAGTGGTTCCAGTTGATGTAACTGGTGGAAAATCCAGTGGGAATTAGTAGAGTGTCACAGTGGGGTTGCCATGACAAATGCTGGAAGAAGGCTGTTCGTAAAGGTAAGCCATGTACCTCTCTGCCCTATTTCCCTCTCTCCCCAAGGGAGCACTCTTCCCAGCCTCTTGGGTGCTGTCAGGGTAAATACCTGACAAGATTATGAGCTGCTTGGGTCCTTCTGAAATGGACAAATATCTGGTATAAACAGTGTTGGAATTCAGTCTGGTTTTTGGTTTGTGTAGATGAAGTCTGGCACCTGTTTGTACCCAGCCCACACACAGCTTGTCTTTGCTTCTGTCAAATTAACACCGTGGAGTGTGAGCCAGCGAGAGCTTAGCACAGATACTCTACCATGTTGCAAACTAGGCAGGGATAATACTTAATCATAAAATAATATTTCCTGTCCACTGCATTTTTGCTCTTATACCCAAAAAGGATTGTCATCCGCTTTTACCCACTGGAGCCCTGGCAGATTGGCAAGAACAGAACAGTCATGACGTTCCTGTGATCCCTGGAGCAGCCGGTTGGAACAAAGTAATAATGAAGATAACCCAGAGATGACCACCTCCATCTACATTTTTCTTGTTATGATCAAATCTGTGTAGCTCTGCACCTTCACTTGTATGATTCACTTTTGTCTTTGCATCACATGCGTACGAAGCTCAAGTGGGGAAATGTTCTGTACTGATTTTACTAAAACAGTTTAAGTCTTTGTCTCAAGTCTGTCTTGCAGTCCAAAGACTGTGGCTAAGCCATTGCAATCTGCTGGTGGCCATAGTGGGCCTTGAAAAAGCTGTCTTGTAGCAGCAAAAAGTTTAATTCCAGAACACATTTGGCTTTATTGAGGATCAGAGAAGTTCTTGGGTTCATTTTCCTCATACTTTGCAAATTAGGAAGATCCTTTCTTCTACTTCCTGGTGGTAGCAGAAGAGTCCCAGGCTGTCTAAGTAGAACTGTGAGTCAAATCCTTCTCTTTTCAAGCTCCCTGAAAGCTCTTTCTGTAAAGAGAGGTGATTACTGGGAGGGGAGTTTATGCTTTTATATGATTGTTTATTTAAGGCTCTTGTCAGATCCTGTGCTCTACCATTGCTACCCTTGGTGGCTGCTTCTGCCAAGTGTTATTTGTCCTCAAGATCTTCACAGATGAATCTCCTTTGTGTGCTGATGGCAACAAGTAGAGGAGGAGCCACTTGTGAAGAATTGCACTGTGCCACAGGAAAATATTTGAAGGTTCTGCTATTGTCAGCTTTAATTCCTGCTATTCACCCAACTGTTCAAAGTGCTTTTACTCCCCCACTGTTACAGAGAGTTTTGAGCTAATACAGCATCTTGCTGTGTGCTATGGATGGACTTTTCAGCGCACTGTCCCAGCGGGGAAGTGGTTTGAGTTTTAGACCCCATATGCTTCCTCACTTTATAACTGGAATACACATTATATTTAAACAGAAGCACGGTACTTTTTATGTATAATGTTATCTCTGTCTTCCACTGATCATGAAAACATCAGTTTCGTTTCCACTTTGTGACTTGCTCAGGTCACAGAAGGAGCTCAGGGGATCTGTGAGTGTGCCTTGGGACATGGAGGTCCATGAGAATGCAAGGCTGAAGGGTCCTTTGGTGCTCCTTTGTCATTCAGGGTGGAGTGCTATTTGTTTATGACTTGAGGTTTCAAGATAGTTGAAAATATTCCTTCTCGTTACCATTTGAAGTTGGTTGTTCCTTATGCATAATACAAATTTTCTGTGTTTGCAAAATCTGTCAGGACTGTAATACTAAACACAAATTGGTTTATCAGACTAGGAGGGCTACACATTACCTAGTTAATAAAATTTATTAAAGCCTCGTTTGATAAGTGTCAGTTTGTTGGCTTACAGCATTATGTTTTTTTAGCTCTCAGTGCTTGGAGTCAGGTACCATGGCTGCCCAGATGCCTGCGCCGTCTCAGGAGATCTCTCCAACTAAAAGTTTTTGAAACTCAAGTAACAAAACAGGTAGGTGAACTGACTCTGAGACTCCTATATAATGAGGAATACTCTGTTGCAGGGAAGAGGTGGTCAGCTGAGGCTTTGCAAAAGGGCTTGACCAACACGAAGGTGAATACTCTGAAATGCAGAGAATAATGTTGCATTAACAACAACTGGAATACTGCATCCAGTTCTGGGCCCCACAATTCAAGAGGGACAGGGAACTACTGGAGAGAGTCCAGTGTAGGCATTGGAGTACCTCCCTTACAAGGAATGGCTCAAGGAGCTTGGACTCTTTATCCTGGATAAAAGCTGAGGGGAGAGGGTGTGGAGTCCCCTTCTCTGGAGATCTTCAAGACCTGCCTGGATGCAGTCCTGAGTGATGTGCTCTAGGTGTTCCTGCTGCAGCAGGGGAGTTGGATTAGATGATCTCTAGAAGGTCTCTTCCAACTCCAACAATTCCATGATTAATTCTCATCTGCAGACGGCTCATTTCCTGGAGGTCTTTACTTCATGAAGGAACAAGCACAAACTCTCGCCAAGGCCTTTGTTTCCTTCAGAGAAACCCTGCTCTGCCCTGTGCCCCAGCTCACCTATTTTGGGCAATGTTGGCCTCTGCTAAACACTGCTGCAGGCTCAGTGCTTTCCCTTCACCCTTGGCTGCTCCCCTTGTGGGCTCTTGACTGGGAATGACTTTCCCAGCATTGCAAAGCTGAGCAGGAAGAGATAAGGAAGGAGAGCTTGGAAAAGAGTGTGCCGTGCAAATATGGCTGAATAAAATGGGTCTTCAGTGTGACTTCCCCATCCATTTCCTTGTTCTGTGTGACAAAAACATCCTAGAAAAATGCAAAATGATGGCAAAAGTGCTGGGTCAAGGATCTTGAAAATTTTATGGTTTGTGGACTTTGAGCTTTTTTTGTAAGAGCAGTTAAAATATTAATCAAGGATCACTTGGTTATAAATTGCTTGTGCTTTGGTCTCAGCACAGAATGACTCTGAGTCCTATGAGCTTGTGGCTGGCTGTTTTTCTTCATGAACTGTTGCTGCTGAATATACTTTTTATGTTCGTGTTGATCTGAAGAGATGGTCTATTTTTCTTCCACTCAGCTAATGTTGGAGTAGGTGCTATACCTTAAGGCTCAACAAATACACCCTGCAAAGGGGCTATGTGGACCCCTGGAACGTGCCCCAGAGAACCTGCAAAACGATCACCTCACATTTAAACAAAATTATTCCCAGCAAGAGCTGTCGTTGCTGTTTGCCTTGGGTCACTGCCCCACGTCCTCCTGCCTCTACCAGGCAGAGATGCTCCCCCACCGCCCAGGGGCATAAAAGCATATTCCCACCCAAAGCACCACGACAAATTGAGGGAAACCTAATCACTTCAGGATGATTTCCAGACCCACTCTTTACTTAAGCCACGGCACTACCCGCCCCTCAGGCAACCGCCCGCCTTTCTCCGCCTCCCTGTCCCCAGCGTTCCCATTGGCTGTCTAAGGAACGGCTGCTGGGCCAACGAGCGACTTCTTTATTGGCACGTGGGGCTCTGGGGGTTCGGAGGGGGTTGCCGTGGAGACTGTCGGTGAGGCCGCCTCTTCGGGGAGCCGCCGCTTGCCTGAGGGAGCCGCTCCGGGAGCAGCGCCGGCATCCCGGGGGCGGCCCTGCGAGGTGAGTTTCCCGTCCGCCCCCGGCCCCGTGGAGGAGCCTGAGGAGCTGCCGGGGCTTTGGCCCTGCCCCTGCGCGGCCCGCCGGTGAGGGCTGCCAGAGCCCGGCCCCAGGCGGCGGGGCCTCGCCTGCTCCCCTCCGCCGAGCCACGGGCAGGGGCGAACGTGGGCTCCCTTCCCTCCCCAGACTCCTCCCGGCCCTTTGTGCCACCCTCCGGGGAGAGGAGCACGGCAAGCAGCGTGAGGGGTGTCCCCGCTCCTCCTTGTGGAGAGTTACCGTGTTTCAGTAAAAATGGCTTTTGCAAAAATACGGCGGAGGTGATCTTTGCAATGTTGAAAACAAAAACCCAAAACAAAACTAAAAAAAAAAAAACCAAACCCAAACCTCCAAACTCTTGATTTTTAACAAATGTGTATTTGCAGTGTATGGATCCCAAGTGCAGCAACAGAAGCCAGGAAAGCCTAAGTTACTCCCTTTGATTCTTATTTTTCAGTTGAGACTCACACAAGCTCTGTGAACACGAGCTGGCATTTGAAATTTTTACTTAATTTTTAAACTGCTAAGGTAAAAGGAGATAAGATTTCAAAGCAAAAGGCTTTGAGGAGGTATTGTGGCCTCTTGAGGATGCCCTTGCCTGTCATAGCCACAAATTTACAGCTGAGACACTCTTGTAAAAGAAACAATTCAGACTGGTTTGTAATACTTTTAAATATAAAGACTAATTATTTTTTTCCTACTGAATTGATGTAGCTATGTTCCTTTGAAAGTGCTCGTAGTTAATTCCTATATGTTAAGGCACTGTTATAACTCAGTCCGCAGTTAGGTTTACAACTATGTATATTGCCTGGTTTAAAAATAAATGAAACAACCCCCCCACCTGCCTGACACACCAGTATAAAAGCTGTGCAGAGGCCATAGCCTTGTCCTGTTTTTCAAAAGCATTACCCTGTTCTGTTTGCTTATGTGCTCTCAACTTGTGAACAGCAGAGACAAAAGCTGCTAAATATTTGTTACAAATTTTATGTATAAATAAAAAGTAGAATTAAAATTGTTTCCCCACCTTTTCCATAGTTGCAGTTTTGCTGGCAGTCTAACCACGGAAGTAAATGCTTTATAGTAGCCTCTCTCCTGTTGGCTTCCTCTGCCATCTTGAGCAAGATTATGTGGATTCAGCAAAAGACTTGAGCATATTTCTGAATTAATGCATTTTTGTAAGTGAATTTAAAAACACTCCATTTAAATACATAATTGCTTTGGGATCATACAGTCTTATTTATTTAGGTGTTATAAGCACCTGCATTTTCTGTCAAAACCTGGGGCATTCAATATTTCTGAAAGAGATAACCATAAGTTTCTGTGCATGTATTTTCTCCATATGCAAAGTAGACAAGGAATCCTTGTCTTGAAAGAGCTTTGAGGTTTTATTAATGTTTATTTACAGACTTAAAAAGAAAAAGACTTTATTGCTGTGCAGTTGTCAGTCAGATTTATCTGGAAGTGAGGAAAGTATGTGATGCATGGGTAAGCAAAATATCATTGCTGAATGAATGAAATTCCTGTCAAAGCATTATTTTCTCTGCGTGCAGAACTAATCATGATGATGTATGAGTTAATTCAGCTTATAGTTTAAAACTCCCACTGCTTCCTGCTGTGGTTAATTCTGGACTTATTCTTCTATTAACATGGTTTCCAATATTGAAGACTGTGTTTAGCCTGTCTTACATGTGTCATCTTTTTGTTTGACTTGATGGGAAGGTTTTATCACGTAGCAGTGAAGCTTTACTAAGAAAACAGCACAGAACTGTGTCATATTTTTTGCCTTTACTAAGATAATGTTTCAAGCAGTTAATAAATGATGGGTCTAGTTATGAGGAAAAACTACTTACAGATTAAAAATGTGTATCTTCTGCTTTAAATTTTTTATCAGTGATTGATAAAAAGACTGGAAACATTAGTATCTTTCCTTCAGAATAAAGAAATAACAGTTAGTAAAAGGTCAGTTTGGGTTTTTTTGGCGTAAATCTAATAGTTCTACGTAAATATACAGTAGCTATAACTTGATTTTGCAATAGAGGTGGTCTGTAGATGGTGAACATACTCAGAAAAGACAACCGTGTTATAAATAATGGTTCTGTTGTAGCAGAGAAAGCAGTAATGAAAGGATTTTTAATAAGAGGAATTTCCAGACACAGGCAGTATTTTGAGCAATGGATTGATTAGCCACTATGGCCTGCTGCAAAGTCAATCTGACACAGATAACCTTCTACTTTTTTCCTTTCCTGTTCTATAAATATCTGTAAGTTGCTGTAGTTTCTAGACATGAGAGAACACTCTGGTTTGTGCTTTAGATAAAAAGGTGAAAGAAAACTTTCATTATTTTTTTTAAAGTAACTAAAGAAAAACTCATAAATGATAATGATTAATGCTAATAAAATATCAGTGTGCTCAAGAAGCCTTTTTTCATTTTACCTTTTGTCATTAAAGAGATTCGTGTTGTAATGTTAATATACTGTATGTTAATTAAATACTGTAGAGTAACTGAATAGCCTTACAGCTATAGTTAAATTGCCAATATTTCCACTCTCCCCTCACCAACAGGACTGGCATTTTGAAAGCCATCCTAAAGTAGTGTATGTGCTTAAATTAGTATTTTATTCTCTATCTGTAGTTAAAATTCACTTTAATGTTATTGTTCCTATGTGGTAGGGCAATTTATCTCTTGGCATGGGGTGTTGTTGACATAGGATAGCTAATTAGCTGTTGATTAAAATATTCCCAGCCTGTCTTTTACTTCTGAATGCTTTCTTTATGGACAGAATAAATATTCTAATCCTGTTTGCTTTCCAGACCTGTTTGTGTTAGGCCATTCCTTGTAATCCTGGAGAAAGACACTGTGAATAGCTGTGAACATGGTAAGGGCTTATTGAGATAGTTGTGGAGATGTTTTGGTAGAAATAAAATGAATTTTTTGTGCTTTCCCTAGGACTCAAAATAAGTTGGTATAGTGAGAACAATTTTTTTTGGAGTGACTGTAGTTATTGGTAAATTTAAGGATATGAAAAAAATCACTCTAATGTACATGTCTGTTCTTCCCTTGCAAGCAAGGGAAGCTCTTGCTTGCAAGACACTTGAAATTTTGGGGTTTTAGCTGCTTTCAGGGGGAAAATTGTTTTGACATTTTACTATTTGCAGTTAGCATTTACTAAATTAATTACAGTTTTTGTAACTTTATGTAGAAAGCTTTCAGTATTGTCCATTCACCAAGTAAAGTAAAAAAAAGAAAAGAGAAAAATCCAGTTTGCAAGGGAAATGGGAACATGTAGATGTAACATTTCTTATTGCATCTTAACTGTCATTCTAGATTCGAATTGCAGCACTGAATGCGAGCTCCACAGTTGAGGATGACTATGAAGGCACCTTCAAAAGTCATAAGACACAGACAAAGGAAGCTCAAGTAAGTAAACCCACAAGTTTCTTAATGAAGTTTTGTCTTGATGGGAGTTTTGCCCTCTCTCATTGCAGGGATTGTTCAACCATTGTTTTTGTTTTTAAGAAAGTTGTGTTACTGTTTTACCTCTTGAACCCTCCTTTAGCAAGCTAAACCTTCATTCAAAGGAGTTACATTAGGTCAGGAAGGCTAATGTGAACTGCTGTATAGCAGAAAGTATTAAAAGTATGGAACCACTGATACTCGTAATAAGTATAAGTATATTGTAGCAAATACATTTAATAAAGTTGCCTGACAAAATAGTTTCTAATTTTTAAACCACAGGAAGCAGAAGCTTTTGCCTTGTACCACAAAGCCTTGGACCTTCAGAAACACGACCGATTTGAAGAGTCTGCTAAAGCTTATCATGAGCTGCTTGAGATTCGTCTTCTGCGAGAGGTCAGTGACTGTTACAGAATGAAACTTTAGAAACTATTTTTATTATATTTTTTATAATATTAATTTTCTTCAATACTTCATTTCTTATTGGGTGTTACTTTATTTCTTATCAGGAAATTAGAAATGTCAATGTTATCAGTTGTGAAGTTGTTTGCTGTTCTTTTTACTTGTCTAATTCATAATGCCCGTGTTTATTTTATCATTTCTAGGCAGTTCTTTCTGGTGATGAGAAAGAAGGGCTGAAACATCCAGGCTTGATGTTAAAATATTCCACCTATAAAAATCTAGCACAACTGGCAGCACAAAGGGATGACTTGGAGACAGCCATGGAGTTTTATTTGGAGGTACAGTACAGCTGAAATAAAACACTAGAGCCTCAGTATTGGCAAAAACTTGCCAGAATGTAGGTGTAGCCCTTTCAGTGTACATCATTTGAATGTATGCCTGAATTCTGTGTACTTTCTGGTGTTACATGTAATATATATAATTTGGTCCACCATTCAGTCCCCAAATTTAGTCGTGACCCTGCTGAAAACTAAAGCAGTGTCAATCCCTGTAGATAAGTGGATATGCATGTCTTTAATGTGAATAATGTTGTTTGTCATGCTTTCTAGGCTGTAATGCTAGACTCTACTGACGTCAACCTATGGTATAAAATTGGTCGTGTGGCAATAAAACTAATCCGCCTACCTTTGGCTCGTCATGCTTTTGAAGAAGGTCTCAGGTGTAATCCTGATCACTGGCCTTGTTTAGATAACCTTATCACAATCTTGTACACACTCAGTGACTACACAAGTAAGTACAGTACACTAAAAAAATTCTCAAGATATGTGTAATTTTACATATCGGCAAAAATTGTAATGATACAGTTGTATAGGAGAAAGCGTATCTTATCTGAGCAATACTTTAGGGTATGATAAAACCTTCATGATTTTTTTATTTCATGATAAGGTATGATGGTTGTATCAGTTCTGGTTACCCTAAAAATAGATGTCTATGGTCTCTTAAATCAGCCCCTCAGCAAGAAGTTTCCCTGTAGATGTACTGCAAACTTTGTTTAAACAAAATTAATCATATTGTCTGTCTGGACGTAATACTCAGGAAGACACAATAGGTTATTTAAACTGTATATATGTAATTATTTGACATGTTACAAAGCTATTGGTCTAATTTATATAAATGTCATATTTAGTTGGGATTCAATGGTCAATGTGAAGCCCAGAAATGGGAGCTTTTGAATGAACCAAAGTGGTGATTGACCATTCAATTTCTGTTTCTCTGTCAGCATGTTTGTATTTTATCTGCAAAGCTCTGGAAAAGGACTGTCTCTATAGCAAAGGACTGGTTCTGAAGGAGAAGATCTTTGAGGAGCAGCCTTGCCTCCGGAAAGATTCTTTAAGGATGTTCCTCAAATGGTAAATGCCATCTTATACTGTATACTGCATTTGAAGTGTTAAATTTTGGGTTTGTGATAGTTCAGAAAAGCTGGTGACATATAATGCTTTAAGATTTAACAGTATCTTGAGGATCTGCCTTCTAAATAATAAATCAATGCTAAGTGTTGGTGCTACTGATGGAATATTCTTCAATAATTACTTTTGGAGGGAGCTAGAAAGATGCAAAAAATCAATTTACTGCTGCTCACCTATTTTCGTACCTAGATCTCTTATAATCATCTGCCTGTGTTTTATTTATTTGCAGCTGATATTTGCAACATTCTTTTTGTTTTCTGTTCCTAATTAAGAAAACAAACCATTGGATTGTGATATCTAGGAAAAGGTGGATTATTTTTCACTTCAAAAATTCATTCATAGACTCAGACTATACAAGAAAATTTTCAATTCCAAATTTTATATGTGATAACTTGTATTTCTTAAAATAGCACCTTGGAATTAAAGAAATTTCTCAGCCATGCAGTTGTTTTTTTCTGAACAAAAAACTTCTGTCCCAGAAAGAAAACAAAAACCTCTTGCTCTTCCATTTGTTTCTTAGTGTTTGGAAAGTATTTTAAGGCAGAACAAAGATTTCAGATGGTGAACACTTCTATATGTGTGCTACAAAGTTTGTAAAATAATGTTAATTGAATGCGTGCTTTAACATTGTTTATTTTTGTTATAAGAAGATATCAGTTGAATCACCCCAAGCTTTAAAAAAAGCCTCAAACAACAAAAAAAGCCAAACAACAAACAAAAACTTTAATTTGTCTTAATTTCTTATTATTTCTTAGTGACATGTCTATCCATAATGTAAATGTGAGTGCAGCTGAAACAGGAAGAATAATAGATGAGGCACTGGAGCTACGTAAGAAAAGACAAGTTTTGCTCGTGCGCGACAGAGAACCAGACCTCAGGCTGGTCCAGCCAATTCCCTTTTTCACGTATGTCTTCACTTTTTCTCTTTCTAAAAGTTTTCTCTGAAGCCACTTAATGCTGACAACCATGTTGCATTTCAGATTTCTTCAGAATACTTTTTTTTTCCTCGTGAAAACGAACGAACCCCACAGTGCTTTCATATTTTATGAGTTTATAGGTTGGTTTGGTGTTACTATGATTTTAGCAAAAAGCCCATATTTATCAGTTTTCAACCTTTGAATGAAAACCAGTCATGTGAAAAAAAAAAAATCTTCACTAAGAACTATTTGGAAGCTATTCCAGCTGTATTATTAGATTTTTCTTATATGACTAGTTTGTATATGAATTTCAAAGTTTAGCATTCTAAAAAATGTTTTTACTATTGGGATAATGGAAACTAGGAAACAAATTACAGTTCTTTATTTGCAACAATATATAAAGATACTCATGAGTTGTTTTATATGCCTTTATTAAGGCATAAAGGATTGGGTTTTTCTTTGTTTTTTTAATTTAACATATTTTTCTGGAGTATAAGTGGACTCTGTGTAGGTCCTATTGCAGAAAAGTTGCTTCTACTTGTGGATAAGGCTGAGATTTTTTTATTGTTGATTGAATGCAGAATCTGAACATGGTTCCTTTGACACTACTTTTTTAGGGTTCAGTATACAGTAATTTCCTCAGCAGTTACTGCATAGACCTTTTTTGATAGAGACGTTTTTTGATATTAGGCACGTTATTATTGACTCCCATTTCCTTCTTACTGCAACCAACTCACTAGTTTCCTCTGAAAACTTTTGCTTGCTGCCACATTTTATTATTGTTTTTCTAAGTGGTCTATTCTAGGAGGAAAGCTCCTAAGGACCTCTGTTCCAGGCCTGAAATTGTCTATGGTTCTTGTGACAGGAAATACAGGAGGATATTCTCCATCTTTTCTAGTAGTGGGACAGATTTTGACACTCAAATGTGCATTTGTCTCCCACTGAAAAGCTGCTTTTACTACCTCTAAGCTATTGGAGAAGAGCAATGTTGAATACTGTTAGGTTTGTAAAAATAATTTAGAAAATAATGTGACAAGAATTAATGAAGTTGCAATGCCATGGTGTTTCCACATGCAGGTGGAAGTGTTTAGGAGAAGCTTTACTTGCCATGTATCACCACCTCACAACGTGTGATCCTCCTCGGCCCAGTCTGGGAAAGAGAATTGATCTCTCGGAATATCGAGACCCAGTTCAACATTTGACTCTTTCTCCTACCTCTGCTCCTGTCAGCGTTATTCAGCAAACTCCTGTCAGCACTAATCCAGTGGTGACAGTGACAGAACCTGTGTTACCTTATACTCCAACCACACCCAACTTTCCAAGTCACAGTCAGAATTCATTGGAACCGGGAGCTACTGTAGGTGAGCAAGGTACTTCAGTCTAAGATTCAAGATATCTTTCCTACTTATCTGGATAATAAAAGCACTACAGAATTCAGTGGGAATTTGAATTTGTATAAATCTCAGCATTTTTATAACATCTGGTAGAAAAAGTGAAGTGGAGCTTTATAAAATTCAGTTTTTGGCCACCACCAAATGGAAGGCCACCACAGTCTCTGAAAATCATTGTTTCCTGACTAAGACATAGGACCAGTGTTCAGGACAGAGGAGTTACTTTCCTGTCTAATGGAATTGTGAGGTGATTTGATTTGTTTTTCTTGGTTGTTACTCCAGTGCAGGAATATTTAACCTTTTCTGGTTTTGTGCTATTGACTCATACTTCAGTTTTTCTTCTTTAAGATCAGAAGAATCATGGCTCCATTCAGTGGTGATGTGTATCAAGCTTTTAACGTTGTGAGGAGTTTCGAGGTCCTTAGAATGAATGACCTATTTGACTGGGTTCTTCTGCTCATGTGTAACTCTAAGAACCCGAGAGAACCAAGCTGTCAGCTATATTTATTTGAAATCTGTAGTAAGAAGTTTGAACATTTTATACTGTAGCTGTGTATGTATTTACATATCTAAAACTATCAAGGAGTTACCAGTATTTTGTTGATATTCATGAGAACTTACAGGTGTTTCTGGAGTTAAAGGCAGACTCTTCTGATTTCCATTTCAGAAACTTCTTGAAGACTAAAATAATGAATTCTAATGAATAATTAAATGCAGAATTTTCAGTAAGTCTGCTTCTTGCCTCAGACAAGCAATTTTATGCAAAATACCATATCCAGTTGGTATTAAAGTGATTATTTAAATGATTTTAAAATTTTTGGTACTGTCTGCTAGAGGAAACCAATGAACCTCAAGTGTCGCTGTAGAAAAAAACATCATCCACAAACAACTTTTTTTTTTTAAAAAGAAAAAGATAATCCACGTTTTGTTTGTCAATTTAACCTGTTGGTATTTATTTAATTATTTTCTGTTTCTAGGTGAAATAACTGCAGGTGATAAATCTAAGAAAGGCGTGAAGCGAAGGAGAATTACAGAAGATAGTGGTGAAACAGCAAAAAGGAGATCTGCTAGAGTCCGGAATACCAAGTGTAAGAAAGAGGAGAAGGTTGACTTTCAAGAGCTGTTGGTGAAATTCCTTCCTTCCAGGTACTGTACAGCAATAACCATAATTCTGAGAGGATGAAGGGCTTAGCGAGGAAGCTGTGTGGGGTTTTGTTTGATTGACACGCCTCAACCTTAAAACCACTAGACTCATGATATTTTTTGAAGCAGATATGATGCATTGGCTTCTCATAAATTTAATAAAACTGGTTTTAGTGAAAATTACTAAAAACTAATGGAAAAATAAGAAAGCTTTTATTAATGTGAAACTGAATTAGAGGACAATGCAGATGTCAACATAGATAAGATAAACAAGATAATCTTGGTTTGGACAGAATTTGGGAACTGGATGTAAACTCTGAGTTTGCTTCAGTTAATGTACTTCCACTGATAAAATATATGCCCTGATTAGGTTTTGCTTACTAGTGAAAGAAAGAATTAAGATTTTGTTGATATTATGGTTTTTGCTCCCCTTTCACACAGACTAAGGAAATTGGATCCAGAGGAGGAGGAGGACCCTTTCAATAACTATGAAGTGCAGTCAGAGATCAAAGAGGAAAATTTCCAGCATGTTGGACCACATAGAATGTCATTTGATTCTACAACATTTATGGAATCTGGTAAAGATTTCATCATACCCGACTCTTTCTCTTGTGTTTTTTTCCATACTGTATGCTTTATTTCTCTATTTTCCTATCATATCTAGAAGATAGAGAAGCATAGATTATTTCAAAAGATAAAATTTTATGGCATAGAAATATTTCAGCTGGTAACAGGTGTGATTTTTTTTTTTTTTAATTCTCCTTAATTACTGTATGCAACGGCTCTGCTGTGTGGAGTGTCTCATTTAAACAGATTGGAATGCAATAACTTAATTCTGCATGTATGCAGCACAGGAGAACTGCTGCAGGATTAGTGCATAAAACACTGTTGAAACTTACTTGTTTGAAGTTGTGGTCTGCCTTGACCTTAAACACGTATGACTTTGAATTTATCTGCTTTCTAGAAAAACAGGATGTTCATGAATTCCTTCTGGATAACTTGAACAACGGTGGGATCTTGGAGCTGATGATGAGATATCTAAAAGTCATCAGCCAGAAGTTTCTAGTGAAGTGGCCTCCTGGCTTGTGTGAGGTGGTCCTTAGTATTTATAATAGCTGGAGAAAGCATAGTAGTAGTCTTCCCAATCCGTTACTGAGGGACTCAAGTAATCAGCATATCAAGGTAATGAAACGCTATTAAAAATCACTGTCCTCATGCTTGTCTGTTCTTTTTCATTCTTGAATTTATTTAAATTTTGACTTGCAAGCTATCCTGAGTGTAATAAATTCAGCTTTTTAAGATTGTAAAAGGCTATTCTGGTAATGTATATGGACTTTTGAACCTTTTCACAAGGAACTGCTTTATATAGCTGGATTTGTAGCCCTTATTCCTATGAATTTAATCAGAAAATAGTCTGTTCTTCACTGCACAAAAGTACATGGCAGAGATCCATGGTGATGTGATTTTTAATATACTCCTGAACTTTAACCAACAAGCATTAATGAGCTGATAAGACTAGAGTACATACTCAGTCTCGTGGAGATAAATACTGAAAAAATTATAGGATATAGACTCTTTATTTCTCAAATATCAGTACTTCTGCTATATTCTGTAAGCATGCTTTAGCATGATTTATCAATTTAATATAGTTTCAATTCAGCCACGTACAAAAATAAGGATGTCACTTTTTCCTAACATCAGGCGATGTTGTTGTGACTACCTTCTTTTATGCACTGAGATTTTGATTGTTTTGTAATGCTTCTTCTAAGTATTGTTTGCTTTGTACCTGTTGATTTATAAATGTGATTATACACCTTTAAACAGAGGAAGAAGTAGTTACAGTTTGGGAATAGAAATCCCAAGAAGATAAGATGAAGGTTTTCTTTGAAGTAAATCGCAAATTTAGTAGTTTTTTTTTATTTTTCTGTATACTTCTTCCTGTATGCTCTTTTTGATGTCTCCATACTTTTTCTGAAGGATATGATGTTGATGAGCCTTTCTTGCATGGAACTGCAATTAGATCAGTGGCTACTGACAAAAGGAAAGAGCTCTACAGGTGAGAACTGGACATGAGTTTCTTCAGACTCTAAAAATGCTCAGGGTATATGAAGAAATGTTTCCAGCATTTCACTGGATTTTGGGGCAATTTTTTTAAAATTAATATCTTTCAGATCTCTGTTTTATTGGTCTGTCAGTTGTTTGCCTTAAAGTAGATCAATGCTTTTGAAATGCTAATATGTGGGACTCTCTTTATGATATGCTAGTAACTTTATGATAAAATGTAATTAACTGATTTGCAGTTTCTCCACGAAATTGTCCTGCTGCCTCTGTGAATGGAAAGTTTGGTCCTGACTTCCCAGGAACTCATTTCTTGGGAGACCTGTTGCAGTTGTCGTTTGCATCCTCACAGAGAGATTTATTTGAGGAAGGCTGGATGGAGTTTGTCACTCGGGTGTATTGGCTGAAAGCTCGTTTTCTAGCACTGCAGGTTTGTTTCACTTTTGATTTAATAAGTAAAACCTTTCCCAACTTGAAATCGATGTTCAGAGGCGCTACAGCTAATTTTTGGAATCTCACCTCAAACCATGGTGAATTCATTTTATTCTTTAATATAATTAACTATCCCCAAAGGAAAAGGTGGAAATGAAATGGGAGGTCTCACATGCTAAGCTATTTAGAGCCATTTGATATGTAATTCTGTTTAAGTTAGCTCGTGTTCAGCTTAAAAAATATATATTTAGACCAAAGTTATTTGGAGTAATATTGTGTAGCTGCAGAATGTGGATTTTTTTGGGACCTGGACAAGTGGATAGTATTGAAGTCTTAGACATTCCAAAACACAGCTTTCAACTGAGGCCAATGATATGTTTAATTACTCTACCCTCTGCTTTTTCAAGGTAGCATGATTCTTTTTTTGTAGACGTTTAATTTAATATGCAGATTTTGAAGCAGAGGGTTTTGAACATATCACTAAGGGGATAATTTGAAATAAGTGTTATTTGATCCCAAACTT
>BJBW01000845.1:1257-38010 GCA_004320125.1 Scolopax mira
CTTCTTTGGCACTGCAGTTTTTATTTATGAATGTGAAAGCATGTTCTTTAAATAATGAGCAGTCATGTCATACCTTAGCAAATAGTTTCATGTAGGTATGATCAAAAGAGGTTTTCAAGAGTAACTGTTTCAGAAATTCAGACAATTTGTCTGATTTAACCTTCCACATTTGTTTTCTTCTCAAGCACTCTCTAATGACTCCTTACTGCTAACTTATGCGGTGAAAACATTTGAATTGATCTCTCAGATCCAACTTATATCCTCCTTCAGTGTTACTTTGAAAGCGAGCTTCTTGCAACTAACAGGATAACTTGAACTCCTACTGAATATAAAGTATTATATAGTTGGCATGAAACAGAATGGCATAATCAGACAGGCTATCACAAATTCCACAGCAGTTGGAATTGTGAAGTACAATTAAGATCAAACATACATATCAGAAAATCAGCCTTTTCAACCCAACCACGTAAATGCTGGAGGTATGACCGTTGCTGCACACCCTCATCTAACAGGTGCTTTCCCGTTAGGTTGGCCGAGGCAGCACCGTGCACTAGTCACGACTAATGGCCACCAAGCAGTGATTGCTGGAGAGCTGCACGTTGACACTCATTGTCTGGCCACCGGTGACACTGGCTGTCACACAGCGGGTGTGACAGCTATTGTTTGATCGGGTGGCACGTCCACGTCTCTTAAATACGTCTTGTAATTCCCAAATATTCTAACAAGTAATTGAGAAAGGAAGCCTGAAGTAATTGAGAATCATGTCAGAGGGGTAAGCCACGGCTCTCCACAACCTCACAACATATCCTTAGGCAAACACAAAGAGCCACTGGTGTTTCTAAACCTCAGGAATGCAGCCTTGCTTAAGGTTTTAATAAGGAAAGTGCTCATGCTGTGGAACTGCAGCAGCTCACCTCTCCAATTAAAGGATGGAAGCCAATAATAACTATAGAAACATTTGTATTAAGCTCTCCTATTCCTAAATTACTTTGAAGTGCAGCCAATTTTTTTCAAAAGTTCAAGAAAAATAAAATTGGTCATGAAGTCACAGATTTATTCTGGTCATACTTACTAAGAACATGAAACATTTCTACCATGTTCTTACATTACGATTTTAGAATCAATATCACAAAGAGAACACCACTCATTAAAACCCCAAACAGGTCGTGTGAACTTTAGCTTTCAACTCTAGGAATAACAGGGGAGCTCAGAGGCAGACACTGTGAACAACAAATGTTTTGGGAAAATTACAGTCCTACTGTACTGTACTCCATACTGTAGTGCTTTAGTTGGAAACAGTTTTACAATTCTAATGCCGTCCTCTGGAAGGCATTAAGACCATCAGTAGCCAATTTTAGTACTACTTTTTTTATAAATATTATTATATTTATAATAGCTGTCCACTCTACTTTAATTAACACAGTATCAAACTGATCACAATCAGGATGCTGTGCCAGTATATGGGTTCATTAGTTTCCTGAGGAGACTATTAAGGACTTGCAAAAATTACTTGTTTTCAGTGAAGCTCATTGTCCAGAAGATTTACAAATCCACATATTTACAAATAAATTATTCAATTCAAAAGATGCTCCCAACTGCCTTTGAAAAGGTAGCTTTAGGGACTGATTTCTAGGGCATTTTTGGATTTGTTGAATGTATCCCTACTTCCTGGTGCTTCCTTTGAAATCCTGTCTGTCCTTTCTAGTATAAGATTTTCTCACTTAGTTTACCCAAAGTGTCTGAAACAGTGGTAGCGCATGTACCTCACTGCAGAAAATTATCTTTTTGCTCTTCATTTTTATCTAATAAACTCTGTCGAGCTCAGTGTGAACATATTTTGTTAACGTAAATGCCTAAATTGTGAAAACCCCCTTGTATATGATGGACACTAACTTGCCACCTTAAATAGCTTTTCATCAGGAGCGCCTCATCTCGTGAAGCAACCAGTCATTCATCGTGCCAATCACAGAGTCACTTCTGAACTAATCACATCAGCATCTCCATTATCACAGCCCCACTGTGTTTTCTTCAAGGCTAAGAAGTTATTAAATTGTATCAACATTTTCATCCATGCTCTGACTAAAATAATTCAACTGTGCAGCGTCACAAATTCCATCAAAAGGGGAAGAAATTTCATATTCAGGTGTTTAAAATGGCATCTATGGTGATACATCACTGAACGTATTTTATGCTTATGTCTCCACTTTATGAAGGTATAATCTAGTACCTATGTCTGTTGGTGGTTATATCACTAGCTACAGCAGTTGTATCTATAGTGTGCCAGCCCTTCAAATACTGCTTTCAGGAAACAGGTTTGACTTCTTAGCACTAAGAGAAAAAATAAACATCTCTTCACTACGAAAAAAAAATAAAATAGTACTAACAGAGAATTCTTGTTTGAATTTAGGATATTTATCTTGTATTGCATTATTTTCCATGGGAAAAAATCCCTTTTAATTAAAACTCATATGGCTTTATGGAGGCTAATCTTGTCCCTCACAAAGGCCAGGCATGGTTGTTACTGATTCCAGGGTGACAGCCAACGTGCAGTCCCTCTGGACAGCTCAGACTCTGGTGTTGATCACCTTTCAGATGCATCAAGCCTCCTTGTATCTGCAGTAATGGAACTATGGAAAAATTCTTGCTCTAGTCTATAGTTCTTCATCTATACGTCCTCTCCAGTTCACATCAAAGATCTTATTATGCCTTATGTCTGTCTGCACAGCAAATGAGTAAACAATACGAATGCACAGCACACTTTGGACAATTATACATCAGTAGAGTACCCACAACACCAACAATAGCATCAGGATGGGATGATCAGAAACGAACTCCCCAAGTTGTATTTCCTACCCCCATCTAACATTTCTGGCTGTGAGGTCTTCTCTGTGATAGATATTTCACTTCATTAGAACTCTTTGAGTAGTAAGCAAGCAAATGAATTATTTAAACTTGACTGCAAAACGATCGTGAATTTCTCTTTCATCTCTGAAGCTTTCAAACATGAGGTAGGTGCAACCATCAGATTTAGGCAACCTCATTATTTCAAATTGTATTCTTAGGAACAAATCTGTCTTTAGAAAGGGATTACATTTACATGTAAAACCAATTAATTCACCAAGTAAGATCTGTAACATCTTCTTTCTTTAAGGAATTGCAGATTATTGGATTAATTTTGTTATTCACTAGTATCTGGAGAACATCAGATGCCTACAGTTCTAAAATCCCACCCTTATTTTCAGGACAGCTACTGTTTTCCCTAGGCAAATCTGAAGCATTTGTATAAAGGCTTTTGCTTAACTATTTGCCACACAGACAGTAACACTAAAGAGTTTAAAAACTCTTAACAGACAATAAAAATAGATTCTACACTGCTGCCTAAAAGCAAGGATTGTACAGTAATGGCTTCAAATGAAGGACCAAAGTCTTTCTTTCTAACATCAAGGAGCTGATGTTCCTCTTCCATTTCATGAAATGACTGAAACCAAAAGAGGAAGCAGAGGACCTTATTCACAGCAATTTCTGCCTGCAGATATTCACTGGCACAGAGACTTCAGAGCATGAGGAAATTCACGGTAAGGGATCAGAAAGAAAGAGGGTTTCTGCCATTCTCTTACTAGTTCACTTAGGTGAAGTCCCCAAGATACCTACTGGGAATCCAATGCCTACTCCCATAAACGCAAAAGCCCTAGAGTTCATTTAAATTTAATATTCATTCTTAAAAGGGACTTAGCAGTAGGCACAATCTTC
This sequence comes from Scolopax mira, assembly GCA_004320125.1. Classification (NCBI taxonomy): domain Eukaryota; kingdom Metazoa; phylum Chordata; class Aves; order Charadriiformes; family Scolopacidae; genus Scolopax; species Scolopax mira. The sequence continues at coordinate 5,008 of BJBW01000845.1, forward strand.
AGAGGAAATGAAGGATCAGGAAAAAGAATTTAGAACTCTTTTATAGGCTTTACATAAAATCTAAGTGCATAAAATTTAAGTGAAGTGTAGTCGAGCTTTTACACAGGAAAATTTCATTTTAGAACGGATTCACCCCAAGCTTAAAGAGTCAGTACCACTACATGCTATATATTAGAGGTTATCATGTACATATGGAGTCATTTTACCTCTTTCCTAAGCCAGCCTTGCAGCGTTAACACAATGAGTGAACTAGAGTTACTCCCAGTTTACACTAAAAAAATAAACAAAAACCCATCATGAGGTTTTCAAAACACTTTACCAAGTCCAGGCTCTACCCTCCATTAAGGTCATCTAAATAAATATAAAAATATATAATTACCTAATATATTGTTCTGGGAGACATTAGCAAACATATTTTTCCTAAACTTGGTGACATTAAATGCTATTTCCACTATGCAATATGCAAGTTATGCATCTTTATTTGAAAGATCTGTAGAGCTAAAGAATAAATTAAAAAGAACAGCTGTTACGGTTCAGACGAAAGATCAACAAACACAGCACAATGTCCTGTCTCTGGCACCAAATTGAAGGCGAAGCTTAGGGAAAATATACAAAACAGGTGGATATAGTACAGTTTTTCTCCTCCCTAGCAGTCAGCAGTTTAAAAGCTGTTCTATCAATCTAAGAACCCATATTACCAAATTCTTGGCTGCTGTATGTGATGGTCAGCATAATACTTACGGGTATTCTGATTTTCATTCAGAATTAGGAATATTTTGTTTGGCCTTATGTCATAAATTCGGGTCCTGTTTGAGTCAATTCTTGCAAATATGTAAAAGGAAATCTAACAGATGAATAGGGAATTTAGGGGAGCAAGCAAGATGAAACATTTAAAAAAAAATATTTACTGACAGACCAGGCATTGAACAAGTATCCTGCATTGCTACTGTTTTGCAACTTTAAATGCTCACAGTATCAAAGCCTACAATTTCTATCGAAATGTATACATCAAAGTTCCTTCCTTTATTCTTGGCTTTATGATTTCTGTATTTCATCCATATCACACCGTCTAATTGCATAATTAGCCCTTGTAAAACAGAGGCTATTACATAATCTCAGGTGTAACAGAGACATAATCATTAACATTTCTATCTGTCCTGAATAACATTTCTTATCAGCAATTACTTTTCAGGGCCTGTAGCCAAATGAGTAGAAATAATGTGAAGGCAGGCAGACGGAGATGGGAAGCATGGGTCTGATATGTGCACTGTTTTATGCTAAAAACTCAAATACATGCTTATTTCAGAAGTCCGTGTTTATATTTTTCTTCAGACTTATCTAGCAGCCTGCCCTTGGGAAGTTGCTACTGTTGTCAGAAGAAAATGGCAAAAATAGCATGTTAGAGCAGCAAGTGACACTTATTTCCAAGGGTTATGTTATACAAAATACATCTTGCTCGTGAGCAGCTAAAGCACACGGCTTGACAACTGACTATCAGCACTACAATAGACTGTAAATGTGATTGCAAGGGCTGGTTCTGCAATATTTTAAGAGAGATGGCACCCTCAATCACTAATGGGTAGTTATATGTGTACCCGTATCATCTAGTTTAGTTTCACAGGCTGGATTTTATTACAGACACCTCCTGTCACTACAATGGATCACTGCCAATCTAACCCATTGATCCTGCAGTAAATCCCCAACTCCTGCTGCAATGCAACTGGAAAGGTTCCCTCATTCATTTTTCCTTTCAGGCTGAAGAAAGCAGGCCAGGCTGGGAGGCAGCCGTGCTGTTTGAGCTGCAGAGATGCACATCTGTACTTTTAATTTTTCCAGTCAGACTTATTATAATGAAATTGAAAAGTATAAAAGTATTAATCCCAATGCAATGGAGACTGTGAATGTCAGTTTGCCATGGTGCCCATGTAATTTATCAGACTACTCAGAATGGCAAGCTACAGTTTCAATACCTGTTTTTTTAAAAGATTAGAAACTGCAAGCTGTCTTATGGGCACAGAGAAGAACACATGCCTGATGACACTTGCCTGGTAGCATACCTCCTGCTCCTTGGTAGCACAGGCTGACCTGTGCTTTAATTTAATGCCATAGTCTCCAGAGAGAAAATCTATGTTAAATATTGAAAGGTTCAAGACTGTTTGTAAACATTTTACAGCAGTTCCAGAACTGGTTTCTATCTGATTTAGTTTTTAAAAAATTCGGGGGAACATTCGGAGGAAACATTTGGAGGAAGGGGTATTCTTTCCAACTGCCCCCCCTCAACAATCATACTCTTTGTTCCATTCTGGTTTTCTTCTTTTCTCTGATTCTTCTAGTACAACACCAAATACTTACATACAACTATTCCCTCTCAACCACTCCCTACTTACTCTTCATATATATTTATAGTTTAGTAATTCTCAGGATTTGGGGATGAAGAAGACAGTATCTCCAAGATGACCTCAAACAGCTTCTGTGCGGATGTAAAATCTAACACTCATGGTCTCCCCATATTTCCAACTTATCTTACCTGCCCTGCCCTTTCTCTTCTGCTCCTGCAGTTCCCTTTCTCCTCTCTGTCAGCCTGATGCATGCTATAATCCTGGCACTGGCAATGATGGAAGAACCCTATAAGGTAGAGAAATCTGTAGTAACAGAGAGAAGGGGATGCAGGAGATATAACAGGAAGAGCTAATAAAAAAAAAAACACCACACACTTTACAATTCATTAATTAATTGCTTAAAATACATTATTCTTGTTTCTCAGATTCTCACATCTGCAAAAATTAAGGGCAAGGAGATACCCATAAGAAGCTAGCAGGGTATTCTTCAAAAAGGACCCAATGCCAAAGAATCTGTAAAAGAGCTGCTTAATATCACAGAATCGTTTGGAATTTGGTGCATCATTCATAACAGATCAGGTTTGTGTAACCTCAACCTTTACAAAGTGTAGGAACTAACTGCAGCTGACTTATACCATAAAATCTTGGCGTTACAAAAGATAGAAATTTTATTTGACACAGGAAAAGAAGTTTGACACCCACCTTATCCTCCCCTCATGCATTCCTTAGAAGAAGGAAGAAAGAAGAATGTGAGCTTGCAATAAGATGTCATTTGTCATGGACCAATGACTTTTCTAGACACCCTTTTTTTTTTGTTTGTTTGTTTTGGTTTTATCTTTCCCGGTTCTTCAAAAATATATGTATTACTGTTAAGGTACTTTCACACATTGTGCCTCAACAGCTATTAGAAACATTTTCAGTATAATTTCAAAATATTTTGGCCAGTTTTCTCCAAAGCATAAACTGACAGGCTCCATTTATATAAAATATAACCAAACAAAACCACGACATGTATGGAATTTGAGGTGGAAAGTGTTCCCCGTGGCAAAACTGTATCTTCAGCAATCTTGCTTGTGATGAGCATCTTTAAAACATGATTTGAAATTAAGTCAGAGATTAAGTTTGGAAAGTGAACATCTGACCCATTAATAGCAAACACACAAAGTAAAGAAGTCATATCATCAACTACAACTAACTGCTGCCAAAAAAATGTCAAAAGTTTAAGACAATCACTGAAGAAGCCTAATTTCCTAATGCCTAAAGGTCCAAATTTAATTTGCCACTAAACAGGTTCCAGTTGCCTCCCAGGACTGTCTAATTATGTAGTATTCACAGACTAAAATGAACAGGTCACTGGGGAAATAAAAAAAAAAATAAAATAATCCACCACCATAACAGCAGCAAACATAGAAATGCCAAATTACTGCATGGGGTACATATTGGTTCTTTTTGTAATGACACTCAAATTAAGTGTGCTATTTACAGAATTAAATAAGGCTGACAGAATCTTTAGTCCATTGCCTCAGAGTGTAACAACACCCAAAGCATGACATGAGGTCTTATTCTATACATCTTCCTGCAATATAAATAACTGCTATTGAATATATCACAATGTAAGTGTAAATCATAATTGCACCATTCACAAGAAGGGTTGGAAAGATGATCTGGGGAATTCCAGGCCTGTCAGTCTGAGCTTGGTGCTCAGGTGTTCCATCACCTGGGACAAGAGGAAATGGCCTCAAGTTGTGTGAGGGGAGGTTCAGGCTGGATATTATTAAATTATTTTTCACTGAAAGGGTTATCAGACATTGGAATGGGCTGCCCAGGGTGGTGCTTGAGGCACCATCCCTGAAGGTGTTCAAAAGACAGGTTGATGTGGTGCTGGGAGACATGGTTTAGTGATGGTGTCGCATTTTGTTTGTTGTGTGGGTGTTTTATTTTTGTCAGAGTTGGGTTGACGGTTGGACAAGATGATCTTGAAGGTCCCTTCCAACCTAGAAGATTCTATGATTCTATTTGGCGTTATGTATACATTAATAATATTTTATGCCTTACACACTCTTTAGGGTCACTAAAGAGTGCAAATGGTGAATTTCTTTCCAGGTCATTTGGTTATTTTTTAAAATTCTACCCAATAACTGCAATGATGTTCAAAAAGCTCAGATCTAAGTTCAGTAATGAAAATGCATTGACAGATTTTTTGCCCAGTGCTTATTAGTCAGGTAACAAACAAGATTAACACTTCTTAAATATTTATGAGGCAGGAAGAAAAAGGAACTGTGCTCACAGAGAATGTATCACTTCTTTAAAAGAACTTAACGTTCCTTGATTTCAGCAAGAGTAATTTGACAAGGCTGACAAGGGAGAAAAGCAGGTGGGCAGGAAATCTTGATTCACAGCTCTGTCAATTCATCCTCAACAACCTTGTTATGTGGCTGAATAAGTGACAGTTCAGGATATTTTAAATAAACACCCCCATTGGCTGTTGAAAACTACTTTTCTCCTCTACAGCGAGATCATTAAAACTCCTGCGAAGAAGTTGTCAGATTTTTCCACCTGCTACCAGAAAGAGCAAGAAGTCAAGCTCCAGCAAGTCTTGAAGCAGGTGTAAATTATATTTTTTTCCCCACAGCACGTACCCAGGCGGCAGTGGTAGGAGATGGCACTGTAACAGAGTAATGGGTACCCACCACCAGGGATCTCACTGCCCTGCACTCCAGGCGCACTCCGGCGACCAAGGCAAGAAGCAGCAGAGAACGTAGATGCTTTTGTCTCAGAAACAGAACTTTCTCCCTACTGAGCTAAATGACAGTCTCTGTTGACTGCTATTCATTTTTTGCAGGTTGGCATTTACATGAACAGAATGAATCAAGGCAGAAAAAAAAAGAATGAAAAAACCACTTTACCAATACAACCAACCTAACAGAGTGTAAGTAACTACATTAACAGTCTCCAAACATAGGCAGAAATAATTTAACCCAAACTAGTAGATTTCAGTCACAAGAAAAATCCCCCACTCAATGAACTCCTGGGGAAAAAAATATAAACATAAAAAACAAATATAAACAACTCATATGCCTCCCCTGCTTCGTTCAACAATCTAAGTAAAAAAAAAACAAACCACAGTCTAGGATGGAATAAGCTCATGTTACTAAACAAAAAGCAGGACACTCAGAATTAAATCTTGCTTTTTGAATATCTGGCTTTTAGACCTCTGTTTTTCTGTTTACTTCTACGTAAACTAAGTATGACTAACAATCCATATGATCTTCTAGAATATAAGACAAAATGTAAGAAATATTTCTAACTTGCTTTTAGGTGTTGAGCAGAAAAACATCAAACTGACTTAGAAATTCAATTTATCTTCCCTTTCACCAGACTGCAATACCTTATGAGTATTTTGAAAGGTATATGTTATATTTTGTATTATGAAAGTGTAACAAAATTCTGAGTTAGTTTAGGTGCTGATAAAAGATTAATAGAGACAGAAAATTAATTGTAGTAAACTTTTAGTCTCCTAACTGACTCAGAGAAGTTTTTCTGTAAGCACGTGCTGTGCATGTGCTCCGCCAAGCAGAACTCACTGGTCTCTGGGAAGTGGTAGTGCTACAGATGCTACTTCAAATTATTTCAATATTTCATTTCAAAGCTGCCTGCTTTAAAAAAATACTGGATAAATTACAGTCTCATACCCTTTTCCATATTTATGTTTTTTCCAATATTTCTTTGTGTCACCTGACAAATAATCAATGTCAAATGTCATCAATCATAAAGACAGTTTCCAGTACTGTTCATAAGCTGCATGGTTCTCAGCGGAGTTGCCTTCCCTAGTTCTATGAAATCAGTTGCAGACCTGAAACTTCAGAAAAGATCACAGTTTGAAAGCAACCGTTCTCACAAATACCACAGTGAAATTTTCTTCACTCTTTAAATACAACATGGGGAAAAGGAAGCAAATAAAACAGCACAGTAGAGAAAAAGCTGTTATAAAAAGTTCACAACGATGCTTATGGAACTTCCACAGCAAATTGCACCTGAAAAGCTCTATAAATATTAAAAATGTTAATACCGTTTTATCAATGTACCTCTCAGGTGATGCATATGTTATCTTATAAATAAAGCAAAAGGACAAGAAAAGATCCAAAATGTTCAGTATCAGAGGTATGAAGGAGGCAGCAGAAAGTATCTTTGGAGAAAGTGGAATAGCAAACGAGGAATCGTAAGGGCCTTGGAAATGAGTGCATGAATGGCCACGCAGGCTAACTATGCCTCAGGACACTGTACTTCACCTATTGCTTTTGAAGTCAAATACATAAAGAACCACAAAAGGAAAAGATAAAAAATGTAAAATCCACAAATTACAGAACTATGTAAAATCTCAGCAGAGCCCCGGTGAGTGTAGCAATACTCGTAGCTCTTTTTTGATCTACTGCTAGACAAACATAGTGCTTGGCAGGAAAGAAAATTCACAATAGATATAAAAAGCCTGTTATATATTAAACGCAAGTGTTTAAATGATAAAACACATAAAACCTCCCTGTGAAATCCACCTTCTCTTTGGACACAACTGTATGAAGAATTTGCATTCATTAAATACATTATTACTAACATAAGCATACCTACAGATTAAAATAGTCAACTATTGAGTTAAAACATCAGTATTAGTGGGATAGTTTTGATAAAACTTTGCACGTCATTCCACAAGGAAAAATATATAGATGGTGGCAGAGAATGATTTAAGGCGAGAAGGAGATGCAGAATGAGCCAGCAGCTGAAAGGAATTCAGAGCAACAACAGCAAGGGTACTGCAATGGTGGATAGCTTTTCACATTTATTTTTTTCAATAAAGGAATGAGGTATTTATGTGAAGAATACTCTCTGTTTTCCCCTGATTACAGATTTAATGAAGCAATTATCAGATGAAAGTTTTATGCCTTGTGTTATGCATAAGTTCAGACTAAGTTAAAATGATAGTTCCTTGCTCTTAATATTGATAAATCATTTCCAATGGATGTTTTGGTCATTGTTAATTTAGCAGACTTTTATTCCTATTGCAGAAAGGAAGGGAATCTAACATCTTAATTAGACATTTTATAAATATCAATAACATGCCCAGTAAACGTTATTAAGAGGCAACCAAATGTAGATGATAACAGAATTCTGAATTCAATTTATGCCTAGACTTTCAGTGCAAGAAAACATTTTTCCTGAACTGTAACCCAAAAAGTCTTCTAATTTTCAAGTTTCACAAAATGAAAAAAAAATAAAACCCAACCAGAATTCAGTACGTTCACAGTTAGAATTATGAATTATCATTCATAATTTTCTAATAGATTCAAAGTGTCAGTTAGGTGGTGCTATGAAAATCAATACAGAGCGAAACCAAGAAATGTTCTGTTGGAAAAGTCAAGATTAACCTCACCCATTTATACAATGTCACATTCTCAGCCAAATTCTGTGCATAAACCACCAGAAAAATCTTTCCATCTTGGGGGGGGGGGGGGTGTCCACTGTGCTACACAGCAAGTACAGCAGCAGCTACCACTCCTTTTGGCTGCGGGTTCACAGAGGCCAGTAAAGAAAGAGGCAGAGCCATCAATGTATGGACATACATTTGTTTCTAAACAACATTCACCATCTTTAGTAGGAGACAGAAACATGTCAGTTTACCCATGTAATTTCCTAAATTTGCTATTAAAGAAGATAGATCGCATTGGGCATAGGAATGTTAAACAATCGCCAAAACTACTTTCCTTCTAAAACCTAAACCAGTTGCTGAGCTGCATGAAATCTTCCAATGCAAATAAAACCTGTAAAATGTTTACTCTGTCCAGAGGAGACAAGCTGAAAATAAAATAATAATTAAAAAAAAAAACCCAAACACCTGTCATACTATCTCTAAAAACACACATATTTGGCTTTTGAGTGATTTTTTCAAAAATGTAAGATTGTAGTCTCCTGACAGCATCCAAGGGCAGCAAGAGTTCAGATCACTCAGCACGAGCACAGCTTCTTTCTGGCTTTTAAGTTTCTCACTGAACAGAACTGCCCCAGGGAAACTCAACGCATGATAAGCAGGTACCAGGCAAGATTTCCCAAATACTCTCCTGCTCTCCTGAATTATTAGCTTGGTTTTCTTCTTTTTCTCTGACAGCTTCTATGATCATGAAGCTGTAAGCATTCCGCAGCAGGTTTCCTCAGACAGGTCTTGGTTTCTGGACAGATGCATCACGTTCAGTCCAAGTGCTGCCCAAACGCCAACAGCAGGAATGAAAGCAATTACAAGAGAGGGCTGGCACTGCTTGCACAACAGGATGCAGCTTTCATAAAGGGCTACAAAAGACGTTTTTTATCACCTTCAGGTTTTCTTTCCTTGTCATATAGACAACCTGGTAGCAAAAATGACCAATGGTGATGACGTGCACAAGATGTTTATAGCGGTTTTAACCCGGATTCAGATACCCAAGCACAAGAGAAGCTTCACAACACCACAAATTCAGAAGGGAATGCACTGAGGAAAAAGAAATCCAAATGAGACCATTTCCCCTAGAATTTCCTATTTCAGATATTTTGGGAATTTTAGACTCTTCGGTAATATCAGAACAAAATCCTCCAGAAAACAGATGGAAAAATCTTCATAGTCACTAAGTAATCACGATGCTTAAAGAAGATGGCTTTTGCTAGTCTGAAGACAATGACACATCCACATTCCTTCCAGGAAACATATTTCAAAAATTCCTACGAATTCACGTGTTGTTGTTCATATCAAACATCAGGTTGTTAGCCAAAATCTGCTGGAGGTGCCTTTGCTGGAATTCACCCCAACCAACTTTGCAGACTCAGAAATAACACACTACACTTTGCTTTGGGAATGGATGGGAACAGCCAGAAGCCATAACTGCTTTCAGTAATTCAGTGCTTGAAAGGAAGTGGTTTTATCATTTCATTTATAGTAGTTATAACAGTTTATATCACTTTGAAGGTGCAGGGAATATCCCAGCTCTTCTACCTGCTCCAAGAAAGAACCCTCCTTCCCTTGCTGCCATTTACTCTTCTCTCTTTTCCCTTTTTCTTCAAGGAGATTTAGAATTAAAATTCACTTTTGATTGGTTCTCTAGAATTTAAAACCATGCACAAAACCTGTGTATTTTATCTATTTATCCATTTTGCAACAACACATCTAAAAAATAATTTGTTCTACAGATACATATTTGTTTTGCAGACGCATGCAAAATTGAAAAAAGTACTTTCAGAATTGCTTAGGCTACAATAAAAAAATCCGGAAAACTAAAAACATTTAATGATACCACAAGCAACTGGAATAAATTATTTGTAGAACTGTGTTTGTCATGCAGACTGCTACAAGGCCAGAAGTTACGGAAATTAAGTTTTCAAGAAGAAAAGGAAGAGGATTGATTTAATTTCATACATATTTTCTGTTCTATAATTCTAGGAATCTGTGCAAATATTTCCATACACAGAAGTAATTGAGCCTCGGAATACCATTTCATAGAGGCCAAGCCTCATCATACACAACACAAAAATAACATTAATCTTTCATGCTGCAGACTCATTTACTACATCTTGCTCCCCACCAAAACCCTGGGAGCATATGGAAATAAGCAGTAACCTGCAGCATGCCTTCAGCTCCCAGTATCTCCGGTTTTGAACTGCACATACGTATGTTTAAGACATGGACTTCATTGCTGAATAAGAAATATATAGAAAATAATAGAGAGTTACAAATGATACGAGGGAGACAGTATGGTTTTCTGTTTAAGCAGGAAATTGCAAAGCAAGAACCCTAGTTATTAAGTCAGGGCAGTCTCAAGTCTCAGTTTTCCCACCTGTAGCAGAGTATAACACTATATTACATCATGTGCTTCTAACACCTTATATTAAAAGCAAAGAAGTGCAGAGCATCATTAAAGACAGCTATTCTTGACTTGGGGTTTACAAAAAAAATTGTTCTATTATGTTTCTTATTATACTCGTCCTTTTAGAACACACATAATTGCATTGCTCTGGGTGATGTGATTATGTGTAGGAGTAGTGCCTAGAATAGGCAGGAGGCCTGTTTTTAATGTCCTTATTATATACTCAAATCTTTATTGCAGGTATAAGTGTCTGAATATAACATTGCCTGGATGTATCCAATTAATGGGTTTATTAATTTCATTACTAATAACCATAATGTCCTTCAACAGACAAGATGTTCTGTGGGTTTTGTTATATGCAGTATAAAAAGAGAAGTGGACAGCAGTCCCCCGCCAGGAACTCATAGAAAACAAACTGCTCTGTGAAGAAAGACAGCAATAGAGTAAGGTTTCTGAAGGATTTGTATACTTTCTCCCCTACCTTCCACCTGGGCAGAACCAGACTGTAACTCATTAAGTATTTAGCCTAATTCTATTTGCTGCTGATGTAGGCTTGCTTTTCAGTAGGAGAAGCATTGCTTTCCCTCTTTTAGAGAGGTACAAAGATGGCCCACCTTTCACTCACCTAGCCTAAGGTAGCTCAAGGTCTCTCCATACCATGTAGGACTTGGTTCAGTGCTCTTTCAGATGGGTTTCATCTCCACCACCTTGCGATAAAGAGCAGGGAACCACAGAAGAACAGAAGCTCTACCAAGAGGCAGACGAGTGATTTACAATATTTTCATAAGTAATGAAGTTTAGCAGCCGTAAGAATATTCTTTAAGAAAATTGCTCATCAAGCCAGCTTAAAGCTAACATAAGTTAGGCTTTATTAGGTTAGCTCGCAGGAGAAGGTATTCTGCAAAAATGACCTTGATACAAAGTTCAGAATAGCCCATTACACATGCAGAAAGAAACCAATTCAGGTATATTACATTTTAAATGATCACACTTAACACGGGACTGAACTAGCTTCTTTGTCAAATGGACACATTATGACAACCTTGAAAGAAGGTATTCACATTAATAGGCTTTTTATTACGTCATTCAACACAATTTATGTTTAGATGGTGTCCTTCAAGTCTATAGAAAAAAAATAAATCTTTGTAGTCATCTGTAAGTTGAAGACAAAAGCAGGCAAACACAACAGCACAAAGTGACTGTCCTACAGGGAAAAATTACTTTGTTCTAAGTAGAGAGCAACAAGGAGAAAAGGGGAAAAGTCCAGACTACCCTTGATATTAGATAAATGCAGATAAACAATGGAGTGACCATATAAGATACATTATGTTCACTGCGAGTTCTGAAAACCTTTTCTTACCTCCAAGAAAACCTCCAAGACAATCAAGGAGTCAATCAGGAAGTCAAAAATGTTAACGGGTAATGATAAAAAAGGGGAAGTGGAAAGAGCAAAATTTTTTTTTGTTTTTTTGTTTGTTTGTTTTCTTTTTTCCTTTTTTTCTTTCCTCTACATTTTTGTCTTTCAATAGACACCGGTGATAACCCAGAAGTTGAGCAGAGACTTTTATTGCCTAAGTCTAAAAGGACATAATCAAAATGACAGCTAAACATCGCTACTTCCTCAGGGAGAGAAAAAAGAACCCCCAAAAAACCACTATCAAACTTCACAGGCAAATTATTAAACGCTACAGTATTATTCTTTCTAAGTATTCTCAGAAGGAATGATAGATGACTGTTACAAAGTTGTACTTTCCAAGAATGATATGTGACCTCACAAAAATAATGAGCTACAAGTCAAGTTGGGGAGAAAACTTACTCTTTAACTTAGAGAATGCAGAATCCACTGAGCCTCTGAAGTGCAACATTCAAGAGCTGTAACTGTTAATTTAACCTACTTTCAATGTTCAGTTCTGAACAAACCCATTTCTAACACTAACTAGTGACACAAGTTTTAAAAAGTTCTCTTTTTTGAAGTGTTCAGACAACACCTGCAGTAAATATCATTCCTGGGTGTGGTTTCACATTTGAGTCCCTGCCTGTCAAGGCTGTTATCCCAGACCACTCTATCTGCACTTGCACACTTTGCTGTTACATCAGAGAGGACCCTTGAAAGTTCCTAACCAGCAGTGCATACAAAAAATACTTGCAATTATGAACAGAGAATAAATACAAACACTAGCATGCTTTCTTATAGGCTGTGGTGTAAGTCATTGGGATGCCATGCAGAAATTAGCTGTTCAAGTCTGAAGAACACAACCAATGCTAAAGCACAAACCAGGAGCAGCTAAAGTAGGGCATGAGAAGTTCCTGTGGAAGAATCAGAGGGACTGAATCCAAACCAGCTCTCCTACAGGTCAGTTCATCACCTCTAAAACCTCTGATGCTTTACACCAACTCCTTGTGGCCTTATTTCAAACAGCAATAGCTTATGTAGTATCTTTGGAACTTAAGACCTATACTGTAGAGGGGTTAATTAGGGACTTGATCCCAAATCATTAGCTACATCAATTATTTATTAAGAATTTATTGAAATATTACTACTGTCCTCTTCCTTGATCAGAACAAGGTAGTCACTAATGGAGGGTTTAGAAAAATGTGTACTTATGATATACTAAAATTATCACAATAATAGTAATTTCCAAATAATTTGGGAGATTTAAATGCATTTTTCCTTCCAAAGCAAGAAAAAACAAGACTATAGCAACTATTTTTTTCATTTACATGAGCCCAAACTGTGAACAACCAAACTCATTCCACAGAGCTGGAAGAATAACTTCGAATTCCCAGGTTTTTGCTTCTACAGGATTAAAGCACTAACAAGGAATTGGTAAGAATGTTACATGTTTGTTTTTTTTTTTTTTTAAAAAAAAGGGCTTAGTACATCTCTCATTTACACCAGCCCATTGCTAGAAATTTACTGCCATGCAAATGAGATCACACACACACACACACACTGTAATGCCTGGCTCCCTGATGGAGGTACACGCAGGAATCCTGCGGAGGTCTCTGTGCTTTACTCCTGTCCCAGTGACAGGAGGGGAGTGCAGGGCACATCGAGCCCCTGGACACACACCTGGGCCTCTCTTCCCACTGCCTTCAGCGAGACACCCCTGCCAGCTGCCCTCACGCACTGCAAAATGGTACTCCACCACCAGCAAAGGGAGAATTCTGAATTAGCAGGGTTTTATACAAAAGACGAGCCTCAAGTCACAAGTGAAAGGAGCGGAAAATTTGGCGGATGGAGTTTGCAAACTCTTACTATCACCTCCTCCAGATACATGCTTGGACCTTCTCACGAGAAACACTGCGCCTCTTCTTTAATTTACCTATCATCCAGCTTCAATCATGTCTCTCTTCAAAGTAATAAAAATTATGCCTGCACTAGTTAGCAATGCTATGCACCAGTTTAAGGTGCAAGCTTCTGTGATCAGACTATAATAACTTGTGCCAGTTTCTCCTTGAATTATAGTTATTTCTGAAACAAGTTTTCCACATTCTTTCTGGCTACAGCAGGAGATGTAACAGTAATCTTTGTGCAATGCCATTTGTAAGCTAAATTTATGTTCCAGATTTGCATGTTAAGTGCCTTACTGGTAAAAGCAGCTCTCAAAGACAGCATGTTTATGCTTCCATTTGTGCTTAAATTTGAATGCTGCAGCAATGCCAAGTGAAAAAAACGGATGATTTTAGTTCTTTTTATCTTAAATCAAATATGGATTGCTTATTTTAATTATTGACTAAGCCTCCTTTCCGGGTGAAAAAAATAACTATTAGCATTTGCAGGCTCTGCCTGGATATTGTTATTTTACACTTGGGCTGTCTCCTCCACAGTTTGTACTCAGGACAAAGTATATTTTTGAAAATCATAACGTTTAATGCACTGCAACACCCCAAAACCATACCTAATGATGTTAATTCAGCTAGTCATATATTCTAATTTCTTTATTTCGATGATATGTAAATAAGCTTTCTGTTTATAATGGATAATCTCTAAGTATACCTTCTGTTTGTAAAAGGAAGAGCCTCACTATTAAAAGGGCTCTTTTCATACAATTTGAGATTTTGTTGGTTTAAGGTGAAGGCATATTCTGACATATAGTGCCAGGTTACTCTAATATAAGAAATAATGAACTAAATATCTCTTGAGAGATATTAGTCTACAAGCATAAATATTTACATATACATATGAGCAGCACGATTGTGCTTTGTGTCACACTAACTTATATGCTTTGACGAGAAGCCCATCCTACACACTTCTACCATAACACTATTTTTCTGCTATAACACTATTCTACCCTCTTTTTTCCATGTCCCATTATAATTTCAAGTTTCCTGTTCTTGCAGTTGCAGAAAGGAGCTTGAAAACGGGGCCTTAGAAAGTCAAATCCCCAGCAATCTACAAAATTGATTTTAAAGCAGCCTCTGTACTGGTAGTTAGGGTCACAGATACAGAGAACCTGACAGCTTCAGCCTGCAGAGTTCCCGGGCACTAAACAAAACATAAATAGCACACCTCAAAGGAATGAAGCTTTACTTTATATTTACATTATTTATATTTAAATATGATTATATGCTTAATATATTATATTAAATGAACACAGAATGATACACAACGGGAAAAAAAAATCTGTTTACCTCTCGGCTTGCACTGGCGTAAAAGATCCATTTTGTCGTTCACCTGCTCTCTCTCAAAGCGAGTTACTTCACGATGCACAAGAGTCCTAATGAACTTTCTGGGGTGGGTCTCGGGAGCCTGTGAGGCAGCTGGGGCCACTGGAAGCCTGGGAAGGGCCAAGGAGCCCCCACAGGTGCTCAAGAGAACCAGGTGTTTGCACTTAAAAGCTTCTAGCAAAACAGCTTGCTTCCAAACTGCCTGGGCAGCTCTGGGCGTGCAGCCCGTCAGGAAACCTTCTAAGAGTCACCTCATGCCTCGTAAGACTTCTCTTGAAAGTCTTTCTCTATAAGAGAAAGTCTCTCTCTTGTAATTCTTTCTCTGAAACAGTTTAATACTCTCACAGTAATCTGGCGTCAAAAATAATGAAAAAAGAGGCAGATGTAACAGGAAAATTAAATCCCCAAACTTCTGAAAATGGGCTACTTGGCCTTCTTCCGTCAGGGCCCTCTTTGCAAGAATGATCAGGAAATTGTTAAAACTTCCCAGAGCTTCCTATTGCCCCAACACGTGTGCCATGACCCTACTGAGGTTTAAAAAAAATAATAAAATAATTAAAACAAAAAGAGAAGAAAAAGAAAAAGGCGATTACCTCATGATTAAATGAAAAGTTGTACTGAGCTCAGAAGCTGTTGGGGAGTGGGTCCCTGTGAGGGGCTGGAGGGGTCTCTGTGAGGGGCTGGAGGGGTCTCTGTGAGGTGGGGCCAGGCTGCACTGCCCTGGGCTGGTCCCAGCGGCTCCATGTGCCCCAGCACAGAGGTTGCCTGGGGAAACATGTGAGGAACAGTCCTGCCAGCCCCGAGGGGAGAGTGGGAGGAGGAGGAGGAGGAGGAAGGTCTCTGGCCACATTCCCCTGCAGAGATTCCCACTGGACCCCCCAGCTGAGCAGGTGGGTTCTCCTGAGGGAGCTGCGGCCTGAGGAGAGACCCCGCCGGGAGCAAACATAGAGCAGCACACTGAGGTAATTTCATAGAATCATCTAGGTTGGAAGGGACCTTCAAGATCATCTAGTCCAACCATCAACCCAACTCAAAAAAACCATCACTGACCCATGTCCCCCAGCACCATGCCTCAACCACTTCCCTGGGCAGCCCATTCCACGGCTTAAGAACCCTTTCAGTGAAGAAATGTTTCCTCACATCCCATTGCCCATTGAAGTCCCCTGTGCTGGAGGGTCTGGCTCATTAGAGGAGAAGATCACAGAATATTCATGGCTGAAAGGGACCTTTGAGATCATCAAGACCAACCACACACACCAAAAAAAAAAAAAGCCCCAAAAACCCCCACCCCACCCTACAATACGCAACCCAAACCAAGACACACCACAGCCACCCACAGACAGACAGACACAACCCAACAATCTCGGGCACTAGAGCATGCCCTCAAGTGCCATGTCTACACCTTTCTTAAATCCGTCCAGGGATGGTGACTCCACCACCTCCCTGGGCANNTCTCAGGAAAGTCATTCTTCCCAATATCTAATCTAAACCCCCTCTGCCCCAACTTCAGACCATTTCCTCTGCTCCTCTCATTATTCATCTAAGAAAACAGGCCAACCCCCACCTCTCTACACTCTCCTTTCAGGGAGTTGTAGAGGGCAATGAGGTCCATTGAGGTCAATTTCAAAAATGTGGCTTGGGTTATTTTTTATATTTCTATGGCAACATTTTTTTTTTTAAAGTATAAAAATAATCTTGTGAGTGGCCCCGCTATGACACATCCACAACTAGACCAAGCCGAATTAAACAAAGTCTTGGAATAAAAGAGCATCAAAATTGTTCTTTTGTCAGAGAGAGGTTGGTGAAGAGATTAGGATGATTATTGCCAATGAGGTTCAGTGTCTTCTCTCTGTACCTCTTTGGCACATTGTCCAATGGGGGAAGATGTTTCTCTGTCTCATTAGTTTGCACTCTGATTACAGTATATTACTAAAAGGCTTCAAAAGAAGCTCTGTTCAGTTCTTCTCAGCTGGAAGATCAGAGAAACTGAAGATGAATAAAATTGTAACAACAACATAAAAAACACTGATAAACCTACATACAAGGTGTTTTGCTTTAGCACTAAATAAAGCACATGTCTGTCTCCCTTGGCAGGAAATTACACTTCATTTTTCCCAGTGAGTATTTTCAAGCAATCATTTTTTTTCAGATGTGAATCAAAATTGTTCACATATTTCCATTTAAATATGTTTATAATTTGATCCCAGATTGTTTTTTTCAAATTTTGATTAAAATTCTAGAGAAAATTTTCAAAGCAAAATCTGTTTTGAGACTGATTTTGATATTCCATTTAAAAGATTAGATTTTTTTTTCTTTACTTCATTATTTATTTTCTGTTTTGTTATTTTAAACCATTTCCCAGCATCACAATACAGATTGTTTGCATAACTAGGAAATAAGATAATATGGAACATGGAAAGCATTTCAAACACCAAAAAAAGCCTAAACCAGAATATCTCTACAATACACTCGTGATTACTAACAGAATTCTGTAATATGAAAAAAATGTATTAAACCACTTTCCATAAATTTTAGTAATTGCTGTGGCAATTCAGATGAAATTGTGAAATTATTTTTTCCTCCAGTTTTTTAACATCTTAAGTTTTATTCTCCCCTCAAACTTTGCTTTTTTTGGAAGATTTTGTTCTTGTTGAAATGAATTTTTCTAATAATAAATTCTGAATTCTATCACCAGGCAGGAAGAAGTGGTATTTCTTTTCCTTTGATAAGATTAGGAAGCCTCATTTAACATAGCCTTTTCAAAGACGAGATCATACTTAATATTTGCCAACACTGAGTGTAAGCCAAAATTTAATAATAAATCCATCCCATAATTACAGAGCTTTTGGAAACAGGCTTCTCTAATTTGGAACAGTGGATCAATTGCCTCTTACTCTTGAAGCATTGAAGCCACACTACCAGAAAAACATGAAATCGTTTTTATTTTAAACGGTGACAAGGACCTGAAAAAGAATGAATAAATAAAAATAATTCCATAAATTTTCACCACAGCTAGAAATGTTGCTTTATTATGCTTCTGAATTACTAGGTTTTGATTATTACTATTTTTTCTCCATGAAGAGTCTCATGCTTTCTCTGTAAGAGAGAATTGAACTTCACCTGGCTGAATCTTTCTACTCCACTGCAAGTACAGTCTGCAACATCAGTGATTGCCTGACTAATCAGTCTGGAGAGAAAGACAGGTTTTGGCACATTTAAGTTTAAAGCCTGCTTTGAGCCAGCCTCCAGAAGAAACGGTCCGAGATGATTACCAGCTCACTGAGGGACCTCCGGTTGGGATGGTGAGTAAGCCACTATCCATCTTCAGCTAACCCTTCACCCTGAAGGCATCAATATATACTAAACCCCACCAACTCTTGAAAAACTGTGTGAAGTTTGCACATAATCCAAGTGCTCACTATAATTTAGCTATAAATAGAGCCCCGGGTTAAATCCGTAACTCTACTCCATCAAAACGACTGAACCCTGCAAGGCTCTGCTTGCAGCCACCCTCAGGACTCGGCTGCCCACCCAAAATCCTTCCTCTTTCAGTCCTAAGAGGAAGACTCCTGTACTAGGAAAGTGGTTATTGCTGCTGATAGCACAGCAGAGATGAAGGGAGGATGTGCACCCATGCTGATGGTGGGTTTTCTATCCCTGACCCTGCTCCCTGCTCAAGATGAGCCACAGCCAGCCCTGGCACAGCACCATGGGGAGCAGGAGCCATGCTAATGTTTCCACCCTACCAAGGAGGCACTTTCCACCTTTCACAGAGCTGCTCCTTCAGGGCCTAGGGCTAGGGATGAGTGAGAGGAGCTCCAGCCCTGGCTGATAGTTATAAACACAGGATGATGCAGCTGGAGGCCAAACTTTTAAATGCAGCTGAGACACAACCCTGAGTTGGCCAGAGACTTGAGAAGGGTCTACCAAGGGTTTTTTTGCATTGCGTGCTCCCCAGAGTGGCTGAAAGACAAATTTTATACAAATAATCTAGCAGTTCAACCTCTTAAATGGAAAATTAGCAACTAAGTGGGACTCCTCCTATGCTGCACAGCTTCCAAGACTTGCTTCCAGGTACCTCAGAGACCTTCCATGCCACAGCTATACTTAAGCCACCCCCTGATGTGGCTGTCAGTAACCCCCTGACAACCCCTGGGCAACCCCAGCACTCACCATGCGAAATTCACAGTTCCAGTCCATCACTTTTGCCTCTTTCACCAAGTAGTAGATATTTTAGTTCATAGTTATTTCCCATATAAATAAATGAATATAGATGTATTTGCATGGAGCAAGGCATTTCGTGACGTCAGGAAATTGGTTACCTTGTTCTTTGAGTGGTTTCTGTGCATTTTTGTTTCATTTCCTCATGTACAAGCAAACATTCCTGACACAAACTCATCACATTCAAATAATTTTCAGAAGTTGAAGAAAGAGTTAGAGTCTGTTAATTTATAAGACCCTATTTAATAATTTAATAACCTATAGAGTTTTCTCATTTTCTCATTTTACCTATCTTCAAAGAGAAGACTACTTTTCACATATTTTCTTTTTTGGATTTCACCAGCAATGAAGGAGACATTTTGTTGGTGTGCACACTGTTAAAGAAGAGGTCCAGAGATTTCATTTCATAATTCAAATTTTAAACGTTTAAAACCCCATTAGCTTGTAACTAAAATTACTGTTGTTAGGCTTTAGATTAATACACACATTAGAATCCTACTGCTCAATGTGCTGCACGGTAAGTGATCAAAGATCATGTTGCCACTGCCTAAAACTGAAAATAGAAGATGACATTATATAAGCCAGACCAAATCAGATTTATACAATAGTATTCTGTTAGTATAGCTACTGATCCAATGTAAATAATTAAATCCTTTGACTCACATCCTTTGATTTAAATCCTTTTAAAAATTAAATCCTATGAAGTCAAAATAGCATGAAGCATTTCTGTCTCCTTACATCTCTTCCTACTCTAAAAACTATCTCTTCAAAAAACAGATTCCCAGAATAGCAAGAACAAGAGATTTTAAACTACTTCTTAAAGACCTCCCAGCAACTTCAAGTTATTTCCTGGCTTGTACGAAGGCAGAACTGTAATGATTTGAGGCATTCACTATTTTCATTGTAATAGAAGCGAAGATTGTAAGAGTAAGACAGTGATTGCAAGCCTCATTTAAGCAATGTAATTGACGTGGTTCCTGGAATTTTTTTAGCTTTTCATCTGAGAATGTGTATTTTAAGTACCATTAAATATTACAAATAAATGCTTTTGATTTAATAATAGCCAGTAGAAGGTTTGTCACATCTTTAAAGAATTACTCCAATTACTCTATCCAAACAATCAATTCTCAGAACAAAAACCTATATCAAACTAACCAGTATTTATTGAGCAATTATTTCATCATTCATGCCATTTTTATTGTTTCTGCCAAGAAAAGCAGGCATTTGCCATTCTCAAAGGAAGGCAACATCCTTCATGATAAATTGTTTTTTCTTCTAACACTACTAGTCAACCAACTAGATAATTTAGATAAACTGTATTTTAAACCAAAATCTTAAGGGAAACACTAGCTCTAAAACTTTTCAAAACAATGAAGACAAAATACTCCAGGTATAAATTCTGTGAAGCGTCCCCCTGCTCCACAGCCTCATATAAAGCAACCACAAGTATTGTGTGAAAATTCTAGACTCTATCTCTGCAATATAGTGGCAGAAATTATTTGATCATACATGTAACTGAGCTGTTTTCATAACAGCAAGTTCAGGTAGCAGTAGCAACCTAGTTTCAAGGCACGTTCAGTCTAAGTACAATCAGAAGGAGATAGAAGACAGAGCATTGCTTCAAACTTCTGCTGCACTGACAATATTTTAAGAAAAAGAATTAATCCCATTAGTCATTGCGTTTATGCAAGGAGAGTTGACAACATAACTTGAACAATTCAGAACTGATATGAGATGTACAGGATCACAGAGATAAATATCATTTAAAAAAAAAATGCATGTATTTCTTAATTTTCCCTTCTAATTGTGATACAGAAACTTGAAAATACTAGATCTGCTGTGGAGTGGAAGCCTCTTCTATGGTTCAGAGACTGCAGTAGGTGAAGTAAATTAAAATTATTTTTGGAAAAGAAAGAGGGGAGGAGCCCTGATTAGGTCCAGGGAGCAGTTCTGTAATCTCTTTTTAACATCTTACCTGCAGATGGCGAGTGCTGGCCAGGGTGACACATCTCTGGGGTAATGTTCATAGCATTTCAGTGGTCCCCCTTCATAAAAGCACAGCCCCTGCCTCAGCTGGGGTGGAGGGAGTGAAGCTGCAATCACAACAGGACACTTACTCTGATGGAAGCTAGGAACTATGGGCAGCAGCACGTGGGCTGGTACACACTGATCCTACCTGCTGAGCAGAGGAGAGGCTGCTGAACATGCAGAGTGCATCCCAGTTAGGGTTAAGATTGTTCCAGACACCCCTAGAGCCCCATCCTGGCTTTGTCTCTCCTTCTACCAAGCAGCCTTTTAACAACTTGAGGAGTTCTTCATTACTCTTCATTCATGTCCAGCCCCAGCAACTGCAGGAGATACACATTCATCTTGGGATATTCCTTTCCCTCTCCTTTCTCCTCAGCTGTAAGAGCAGGTTGCACCATCGTCCAGGCCTACATATCCTAGAAGTATGTCCCATCTTTCTCTAAGTGCCCTTTGTTATTCTCTGCGAAAATAATTATATTATCAGGAGCTGTTAGTTTACCAAAAAGCATAAAGTGTTGTGGGAATAGATTTGCTGGCACTGATATTATGTTAGATTTGTTTACTTTGGGGATTAAACAAAAGAAACAAGTTACATTGCCCTGCCAGAATGTCACGCTGCTAGGCTTTTCTTTGCAAAAAAAGAATTTCTCAGACCTAGAGTTGAAAAAAGTCACTATCCCAGCTTCCATTCAGTTGGCCACCATAATCTAACACGTTGGCATACCAGAAACAGGGAAGTGTATGCATGTGAAAGCAGGTGTCTCTGCATGTCGGAGACTGGATAAGCACAACTATTTGGAAACCAGAAAAATAGCTCACAGACCCATTATATGTAAGAGTGTGTGTACATACACATGCAAATATTGCCCATCACTGCTCTTAGTGAGGCAGATAAAAGATCAGATCACTGATCAAGCTTGAATGTCTCTTGGTATATATTACTAGTTCTTTTTGGTAGAGTATGTTGCCTATCCTTGTACAATAAAAGAATAACAATACTACTCAAACTGCATTTAAAAAGCTATAAAGATACAAACTGCCTTTTAAATGACCATTAAGAAACATTTCAGATTGCAAGATCAATTCTACAGCTGAGAAGAGGAATGAAATCCTGCCACTAGACCCATCCAAAATTGAACTATGAAATGGGCTGGAAAATATACTGCTGAACCCTTTGCCAATAGGAAAACATATTAAATCAATGAAAGAATATTTAGGTAATTAATTTTTTATAACCTGAGGTAAGAAAACAATGTGATTTGTCATAAACAATGAGCAGTGCATTCCAATTTTTGGATGAAATAATCAAAACCAAAATTGTAGTGCTCCTGCCTGGATTCTTCATTTTCCTCTGTGTATCCATCCCTAAAAGATGATCTCTCAATATTCTGTCAGTGTGAGAGGAACTTGTATCTCATATGTACAGAGGAGGTGCTTAAATGTTTTGTCAATTAATGTCTTTTCTATTGAAAAATACCAGTTTGTCAAAAATTAATACATATGAGAAAAACATGGGAATACTTACAATTTTGTGTAAGAGAAAAATTAATTTATTTTACAAAAGATGAATCATTGCTGCAATACTTTTGGAATTAAATATTTCTAATCAGCATTTTAAAATTAAAAAATTTATATTATAAACATCTTCCAAATTCAAGAGTTTTGAAGTCTTAATACCTTAATGTTGGCAAAAGGAAATATGAAGATGATTTAAATATATATATATATATATATATATAATATCCAGAGAAATGTATTTCACTTCATTTTTTAAATGGGAAAAAATGTGGTATTTTCTATGAAACAAAGAACTAACTTCTCTTTTTTTCTGGTATATAGACACATTCATGCTACATAAAGTCTATATATGATGCCTTATATGATTTAGCAAATCAGCAAGGTTGTGATGAAGAAATATGTGTGCAACAACAAAGTCTTGGGTGTCCTATATATAGCCATGGATTGTAACAAAACTCACAAAGATTTCTTTATTAATTTCAAATTAGGTTTAAGAGGGTCAACGAATCCAAAAGATATTAGCAGCAGACAGACAAGGAGCTGGACCACCTTATCTTCACTCCCTCAAAAAGGTAGGCTAAAAGCTAAAGCTTGTTTTTGTCATGATTGAAGTTCCTTGCTGAAGTCAAAGAGTTGAAATGAGTGGGGTTGGGCATACCAATGAAATACTAGTGTTACTATTAAAATCAAGTTCAGTTATCAATGCAATTTGCCCATTCACAGCAAAAGATCTAACTCTTCATTTAGACAAATGTGGCCTGTTTTCAGTTAGGCTGGGGTCTAGGAAAAACAAAAAAGTAAAATATTTCAATATGTGCTTCATTTAAATGATCTCACTGTCTTCAATTTGCTTACATTACATGGTGAAAATAATTACTGAAGCCACAAGGTCAGCATGAACAGTAAGAAGACATAAGACAATAGTCAGTGTAATTTTAAATTTTTATATCTGTCAGGAAAACATTTTAGGCTTCATTAGCAATAACTAGTTACGTGATTTTGCCTATCCATCAAATATATGTGTATGCATAAGCATCCTTCCTTTTCAGAATGCCTGGTCAGTTATGCCCCTCTCAGGATTCAACAGTTGATGTTAAATAAATTAACATCTTTTAAAGCATAATAAAGAGGATAAGCACATTGTCTACACCTTCTGTCACTTATTTCAGGTTAATACACACACTGTATTAGAAATGATAGCATGGAGAGTAAAATGGGTTTATTACTTGCTGTAGTGTCTACTTTAAAGTTAGAAGAACATTGTTCTACATTAACCATTAAAAGCTTTGAAAGACTTTAAGGAACCTGTAAATCTGTTCCAAATTAGAATATTATCATCTATCAGTAATCTCTTGAACAAATAAAATGCATTTATTACTTATTTCATAATATTCATAAATGCCATTGGTTTAATTAAAATGTTTGAAAAGTACAAAGCATGTATCTTTTTTCCACAACTAAGATTGAATTAAACATGCAAATGTCTCCTAGCCGTGACTTATGGTGAATAATTGACTTAAAGAGAAAAAAAAAAAAAGGGTACTAATTTACATCTTATCTGGTTTTCCCTATCAAAAAATCAATAGAAGCCAGGCAGAGAACAGAATGTTAAAAGTTCCAGATTCTGAGGATTTTCTGAGTTTGCATAATAATTGTGACAACCCTCCCGCAGCATTCCCTTTATCACATTAGCTCCACAAACCAGTTTATCTGAGTGCATTGTTCACATAGAAAAAATTCTCATTTATTTATAATTACCTAATCAACTGAAACTTAATTGCATTATGCTGTAAGGACCTTTGATGAAGCTTTAGAAATCTGCATAAACATTAATAATTTGAAGCCCTAATTAATAAGAATTAAAAAATAAACTTCAGAGGGAATGTAAAAACTGGTTTTGATTTGCTTTGTAGAAATTATAAGGTATACTTTCATCACCTCTTCAGCTTTCTGTTGGTATATTTTTCAGTGAAAAGCAGTAAGCACAGAGCACAGAGAAGGAGGAGTTTAATGGCATCCAATAAGCATAAGCATCTTTTCTGGCATTTAAATTTGCAATAGCTAAAACAAAATCTGACAGTTAATTTTCCAGATAAAATGCTTTGTAATTCAAAATCACTCTGACATAGAGAACCCCTTGATACAATCAAAGATTTCATTACTAAAGTTTTTTTTTAAAAAAACCCAGCCCTTTATCTCCATGCAAAGATGCTGTAGCGTGGGTTGAATTGTGAATCCTTTGAAGTCAACTGAGTCACGAGAACATAAAGCTGAAACAAATGAGTTAGGAAATCACATGCAGCAGGGCAGGAGGAGAGAAATGACACTGGGTGAAATCAGCATTATCTGGCTCAGATATGAAGTAGGCAGAACTGTGCACAGAGGGGACAAAACCAACAAGTCCCAATGTAAAGGAGAGCCTTTTGTGCCTCTCAAGACATGGCAAGGATCAGAATCGCGTGGCATCATGCTCCCTGCAATTCTGCACAGCTACACCCAAAGTGCTAAACAGAAATAAAGCTGCGCATGTTTCCCAAGCCTAGGGGGATATTTGTACAGATTTCTACCTCATTAACTCTTCCCTTTCTCCTTCTCCTCTTACCCCACACTTTGGGGAAATGCAGACATCAAGATGTGTAATGTTTTGTACAGCTCTGACTGGAAGCTGGTGACTCCACTAACCTGCAAATATAGACTTAGACGTAGGGGGCATACCGAAACTCATTAAAACACACAGGGGAAAAAAAAAAAAAGTTAAAAAGAAAAAAAAAAGTAAAGGAACTCCAGCATTTATTTTTCTGAGTGATTTCTACATAAAGTATATTTTGTGTGATGTCTCCTGGTCATCAACTGTGAATTTACAAGACTGAGCAAATCCAGTAGAGTGTGGATTAATTTCTATCCCCTATGTGGCCTAGCATCCAAGAGCTCTAATATGCTACTTGCTCTATAAACTCGAAACAAAAACAATAGTTACATCTTTTCTACTTCAAGACTGTACACACTGTGAACTCAGCAAGAGACAAGCAGCAAACACTGTCAAACAGAAGAGGCACAGCAGTGCAGAGCAGACCTAACACTGCCCACGTGTTACTGAGCATAATGGGAACCAAAATTAGGACAAGTATTTGAAGGCAGAAAATGAGGTGGTGGGATAAAGGCTCATCAGAAACACAGTATTAAACAGGAGACAGGGCAGACGATGTTTGGTTTGGGGTAAAGGGAATAAAAATGATACATGAGGGAAGCCAGTAAATTCTATTTGGGGAGGGAGAAGGGGGCGAGAAGAAGGAGAACTGGAAGCGTTCAAGGCCAGGCTGGATGGGGCTTGGAGCAACCTGGTCTGGTGGGAGGTGTCTCTGCCCAGGGCAGGGGGTTGGAACTCCATGATCTTTAAGGTCCCTTCCAACTCTAACTACTCTACGATTCTGTGATGAGACAGGGTGAAACACCGGGGGTGAATAATAATGAAAAAGAGAGACTGCAGCAAAAAGGAAATTTGCATAATGTGCCATACTGCCACCTAGCCTAGGTTAGCATAATTCTATTGAAGTCAGTAGAGCTAAGACTACTGATAATACTGATAATAAAGAAATAAAATTTCTTCCATGCGTAGAAATCACTCCTATTATTGTATCATTTTTTGTAGGGTAGATTTGGACTCTTAAACAATCCCAACAAATTAAGTGTAAAAGTAATGCTCTTAATATAAAAAATAATCCCAAATAACAAAAAAGAACTGAAAAAAAATTATCTGGCATTACTTGTAATTTATTTGTGGCCTGCAATATAGCTAATATATGTGCAGTACAAAGATTACTGTTTAAACTGACTGTAACCCTTTAAATTAAAGGAGAATTATATGGTAATTTCATATAGCATTGAAAATGTCAAAATAATTTGAAGAGATCAACAGAGCATAAATTCCACTAAGTCAATTCATGCCTATCAAGTAACAGGTCTGCAGGATATTGGAAAATACAAAGAACTTCAACCATAAATGACGGGGAACAAAAATATAAAACAAGATACTATGATTTAGCAGCAATTGATTAAAATGAAAGGGGATGTTCACCTGCCTGATTGTTGTTCATTTCCATCAAAGAATACAAGACAAGTTTCAATCAATCAAAAATGACTGATAACCACAAATGAAGACAGAAAAGCAGTAGGACTGAGTGCTACTCCAGATATTTAGGATCAAGATTTTAATTTTCAAATTTATAGACTGCTTGAATGAGGGTTTAGAAAGGGTATATGTATATTATACTGTACATGAAAATGTAGTCCAACATTTAATTCATAGCTGTAATCTTCTACCATTTTTCAAAATCCAGTACTAAGCTCCTCAACAAATCTGCACAACACTTAAGATATTTACAGGGATCATTTATATCAGTTATAGCCTTGGACCACATCTTTTCACAGTCTTCCCTTAAGTGCACTTACCATATTGTCTGTCTCTTCAAAGACTCTTATATCTTCATCTCCAGGAACCACTGAAACGAGTATGCACTTGTGAAGGCAAGATTTGCCCATCACTATCTGAAAACTACTCTATCTCATTGCAAAATATGCAACTGAGGATCAGGTTTTCAAGGTACAGTTGGTAGTATTGCCTTGTTTATACATAAATTATCTAAAATGTAGGGGTATGTGAAACAATTGATTGAATTCTGCATGAAAGCCTCATTGCAAAAGGTATTGCTGAACAAAATCTGTCTTAACATGGCTGCTGTTGTTTTAATGAACCAAAACCATCAGAAACAGGTGGAATAAACAAAGCAGGATTATTGCTAGATTTCCTTGACACCGCCAATTCTGAGGGACTGAACCAAAACTTGTCCCTCCTTGCTGAGAAGGCACTTGCCCTTCTTTAAACATTAAGCCCAGTTTCTAGTTTACAAATACAGTACAGCTCAAATAGCCAGAAAGAAGTATCTTCTGTAATTTACCTATCTGCAGATGTTCACTACCTTTTATTAAGAGTGTTTCATAGAGTGGAATTCCAGTGAAAAACTGGTTACCCATCAGCCTCTGACTTATCACTGATCCAATTTCCTTGGCAGATAATAACTTGAGGTCAGTCTCTTTTGTTCCTTTGTGTGATGGTACCATTCTTATATAATATTCATAAAAATAGATACTCAAATATCCAATACAGAGAACCAGACCAAAACAGTTATCCCATAAATAAGAAGTTGCAGATCTTTTGTTGAGTTTTAAATGGCTGCTATAAATGTAGAAACCAATATCTCTGTGTCCATAAGCATATATCTAAATTCATCATTTGGGAGCTTTGTTTACGTGAGGTAATCAGTATCTTGAATCAAGGAACCTTGCAGATCTGTAAATTCATCACTTCTGGGTGCTAAAAGACTGTGATATGGAGGGAAAGAGGTGCCAATCAACTAACCATCTCCCTGCAGAGATAACAGAAGTCAGAGGACATATAAAAAAACCCCACTTATTATCTGATTTGTGACCAAACTCATTTATTGTTCTAACTCCAGCTGTCTCAGGCAGAGTGTTAAGCTTCCTGGTCCTTCCAAAATGAAAGATTTTTTCCAAAATACCAAGAATAAAACAGCAGGTTTTTTTCCACTCACTGGAAAAAAATACTGCAGCTGCCTGAATGCTTTTCTGAACTTCCAAATGATTTCACAAACAAACAAAGATTTTACAGGGTAATACCTTTCTCGTGCGTTTGTGGATGTCACTGCAGGTTAAGGCACTTCAGAAGGGGCTGGGCTGTATATTTGGCTCACTCATACTATTACAGTACATTTAGGAAAAGGAGGCTGAAGACTAGTCATTCCAAGCTTTTTTCATGTCAAATAGTTCATTCCCACTGAGATCCCACCCGTTAAAAAAGGAGGGGCTTACCATTTGCTGAAACAAGTTCACAGTTGGTCTTTCAAGCACCAGAAATGATACCCAGGACAACAAAGAGAGGTTTGCATCTCTAAGTAAAACCACACATTAATTTGGAGCTTCGGTCAGCCTTCTGTTAGAGGAGTAAGTAGACTACATTCTTTGGGGGGAAAGGATTAAAACTGTCTGGAGATTGGTAGACTTCGGAGGAAAAAGCCTCTGCAAGTAGTAAAATGTTATACCAAGAAAAGTGGACTCTGATGAAAAATTACCGCATTTCAATAGGCTGTGCTGTCAGTTTCCAGTGTTATTAATTCTTCTATTTGTGCATTATTTTACCCTGGCTGGAGTTTAAATCATCTAATGAGACTGGATAGCCATGAGGTATTCCTCACCGACAGGCCTGGTGGAGGGAGGATAAGGAAACACGAGCACGATGAGATTCTTTTTATACGCTTCATCCAGTTTGGAGTCGAACTGAAAGTGGGATTTAATACTGAATGAGTTACAGGAGGCATAACAGACGCTTTAGGCAAAATAATTTAGAAACACATCTACTTAAAAGAGGAAGTTGCAATAAAACATTTCCACGCCATTAACTGTAGGTTGTGCACATATTATATAAAGAATCCACATGAAGAAACGCTTGCTATAATAAAACTGCGGATTCCAGATTGCAGCCAGGAAGCACTGACAGACTGTAGGACTCTTGGAACTGAACATGCTCCAAAGCTATGTTTCAAATTCCTAAAGCTGAATTTAAGAGGTTTTTCGAGGCAGCAGAAATTACTCTGCAGTAAAACTAACAGTGCGTGCCCGTTTGGTACCCAAGGGAGGGAAGAAGGCAGCATCGCAGGGCTAGAGTGACTCATAGCCCAAAAAGGAAGACTACAGGAGATACAGTCTGTTAATGAGCCTCTCCAGAGAGAGGGGAAAGCTGTGATTTGAGAGGCAGGCAGGAGTTTCCTGAAGAATAGGAAGAGCTTTGCAAGCCTTGTATCCTTGTTTTGAAATCTGAGTGAGTTCAAACTTATTTAAATGTATAAACAACTGTCAAATGTTTTGAGCTTATCATAGAGGTTTTGGAAGTGCTGT
Organism: Scolopax mira; assembly: GCA_004320125.1. Lineage (NCBI taxonomy): Eukaryota > Metazoa > Chordata > Aves > Charadriiformes > Scolopacidae > Scolopax > Scolopax mira. The sequence goes on from BJBW01000845.1 coordinate 34,631, forward strand.
GCTGACGGCGGGGAAGGAGAAGCAGAGCCTCTAATAGCTCTGGAATGGCCATGTCGAGAGACTTCATAATGCCTGCAGATCAGTGCTTGTCAAGTTAAATTCCAGGCAATTCAAAGAATAAACTCTACTGCAAGAAATCATACCTTAAGCTAATCATAACCTAGTGCAACACACTTCTAAACTTTCCAGAGACACTCGTCACTTTTTAAGCTGGGGTAAATAAAGATAACATTTTAAAAAAAAAAAAGTGATCTAAACCTTATGTAACAGTGCCATCCTTTTTGAGTGACTGATCCATTTTGCCAACAATACCTCAAAGCACATTTAAGAGGCTATGAGCAGACTGATGGAAAGGGGAAGAGAGGAAGAGTAAACAAAGCATCTGCAATTAATTTCCTGTAGTTAATACAGCTTCTCATAATGTATTTCTGTCTTGGTGTTATTTTCTTCACACAGTGCCCCAGTAACTGGAATTATAAAGGGTGTGTGAGGGGGAGATATGGAGTTGGCATAAAGGTGCAAAACACAGGCGGTTCAGGATGTATTCTTCCTTTTAGGACATTTGGAGAGTTATAACTCTAAATGACATTTACAGCACTGTTTGTCTTAACTATTTAGGCTATAATGGCACACATTCTCATCTGAGCTGTATCCGCACTGGCCCATAAAGATGCCACCTGTGACCAAAACCAAAACTAAGAGTGTTCTCACAAATTCTTTCCACCCCAACACCCAATCGCTGCTGCTGACGACTGAGCTAGATATTAAAAAATAATCCACACAGTAAACAGTTTCAATTAACCCTTACTCAAAAGCCAAGAAATCCACAAAGATCAATAATAATTTTATCTGCTGCACAATTATCACTGATTATGTTACAGACAGGAAGAATTCATAGGAGAATTAATTGTCTAGAATAAAAATCAAACCAAAGAATCCCTTAACCCCAAAATATAATGGTTGGTAACATTAATTACTCTTTATTGCACTGTAGCATACAGACTCTCCTATTGCTTACAAAGTCATGGCTTAGGAAGAATAATAAAGGTAAGTTTCTAGGACCACTTTACACCTGTGCAGTGTTAAGACAATGTTTTGAGTTCTGTTTCTTAAAAAGAACCTAAAAAACCCAGAAGCACATCATTGCTGAAGAGCCGTTAACAAATCCTAGTTAAATGTGGTGGCTGGAATCAGTGTGAGAACACTGATTTAATGGTTGTACCAGTAAAGAAAACACAGTAAAGAAGGGATAAAAATAAGCAATCAGAAACCCCAGCTTCTGTTGAGGGAGAGCTCTTGTGGGCAGTCTCTAAGCCACCAAACAGCCATTTCAGAAACAAAGGAAACTGCTGCCTGTTTAACAACATTCAAATCTGTCCAGACATCACGATCAGTTGTAAAATTACACAGCAAAATTTCCAGCTTGCTTTTTGTGACTAAAGTTTGATGAATCACAGAAACCTAATGGAAACATTTAATCGCCCCCACTGAATTGCTATTAACTTTCATCTGCCACATCCCAGTCGCTGAAAAACCACCTGAGAGGCTGATGCCAGGGCAATGCCAACTCACCACTTACAATTTTGGAGCATTTAAGAAGTATTTTTCCTCCTTACATAGGAAAACAAAATTGATACAGAGGTTCACTAAAGCGCTCACCCTCCAGCACCCTTGTCAGAACTGGATAATTTTTTCCCTACTTTCCCTAATTTTTTCAGATTCAGAATATTTCTAGTCTTTTAGTTGTTCTATGCCGCCGGATGGGAAGGTTACGAGGAAGGTCTGTTCCTAGAGTTTAATTTATTGTTCAACAATGAATTGTTGTAATTTTATCATTTCATAGAAGAACTTAAAAGGCACTACCTGTGCAATCATTGTGTGCTGAGAAATGTTCTGGTTCTATAGATACACTCAGGATTTCCTGGTGCTCTTTTCAGCTCATTCACAGAGACAGTGACTTCACCCAAGGACTTCTACCTGCCACTCACAAAACTTACAGGATTGTTTGACACATTTTAATGCCAATTTGAGATGGCTGTTAATTACTCTGACTCGCCGCTGACACTGTGTTGATGTGCTCTTTATTCTTAACCTGGTCTTCATTTTTAAGGAGTAAGTCTCTAGGAGATTACTGTATTCATTATTTTTGTTGCGACTTTAGTGGTGGGACCAGTAAATTGCTTAAAAGATGACCAAACCACTTGGCATCAAGATGACCAAGCCACTAATAGTAGTGTATATTCAGTCCGTTTAATTGCTTTCTCCTGTAGCTTCTCAGCTGAGCCTTAGGCAACTCAAAGCACCAGCACAGCTTTGCTCCAGGAGCCTCTAGGTTATTTGGAAAGCTGACCGCAGCCCAGTTGTCCAGGAAACCAAGCCTTTTGCTTTTCCTTTCTTGAGCTGGCACCTCTGCATTAGGCTCTGGGGCAGAGATCCCTCTCTGGAGGTGTGCCATTTGCAGCAGAGAGTGAGTGGCTGTGGTGGGGCTCTGGAGAGGTATTATACATTCCTCAGATGCCCAGCATCCCACAGCAGTTAGTTAACATGCACTAATGGTACTTCACAGAGCAATTATTAAATTACTTTGTTCTACTGTAATGACCAATGATTAAACTTCCATAACACTGACATTACACGCTTTATTTATTGGGCTCCTATTCTTATTAAATTATTGGGAGGGTGGGGAGGGATCTTAATAGAAGCGAATTTGTGCAATTATCTTTCAAGGTCAAAAACTGTCTCCCACAGTGAAAGTAGGTAAAACACATGGAAATTAGTTAAGAAGTTTTCAATGTTTAATCTTCGCCTTGTCTACGTTGTCTCAAAAGAAAGGTTGCATTTGCATAGCGTGGTAAACCACCTGCGTGCCACCCAAAGTGAGAAACACACACAGCTGGCTCAGCAGGGGCTGGGATACTGTGTAGGAAAAGTGAGCTTGAAAATGAAATTACCAGTTTTAATCTAATTTTAAAATTACCAATTTAAGTTCAGGAGTGATGACATGTCTGTAACAGCATACATGCACTCCAGAGGCACATCACACACACACACACACGCAGCACGTGAGGCACACCCTGAGGCATGTCATGTCCCCATCCAGAGGAAACCACTGGAAAGAAATTCTCATACAGGATGCACTGCCTGGTATCGACGGTTCTGCCAAGGTGTAGTATTTAACAAATACCACTGAAAATGAAATACATTTGGTTCAGCAAATTGTTTTGAAGATTTTAGATGACAAATGTTCAGAGTCTGCTGAAACTGAAGCATTTGGCATTTCACAGAATCATAGAATTGTCCAGGTTGGAAAGGACCTTTCAGACCATCCAGTCCAACCATCAACCTCACTCTGATAAAACCCATCACTAACCCATGTCTCT